>JADLZN010011088.1:0-41256 GCA_018155175.1 Sinocyclocheilus anophthalmus
AAGATCAGGTTACATGAAATGGATTTTCTCTGTACCGTTTATGTTATACCAGAATCAATGTCAGTCCAGTATCATGAGTGCTTTTAATTTTCCAGATGTAAAATCCATTGATGATTAAAGAGGCATTTCTGGAGGCTGTGTGATAGAGAGTGATGACAACCGCTGAAATTAGTATGCAAACAGGACTGTCACAGCATTTGTTGTTAGAGTGAAATATATTGCAGTAGGTCAAATATGATCATAAGCATTCTCCTGTGAGAAATATTGAAAAGATGAGTGATCTAGTGTGCACAACAAACCACATGGACATGAAAACTGTACAGAGGGGGGGACTGCAATCTTTTGACATTTTATATCAAGGACCCTTGATATAAAAATATTTTCTTGGTAACATTTTACATTATTACTCATCTTTTTTACCTTCTATAATGCTAGACAGATCACTATTTAATGTACTACATTTGTAATTATTTCATTAAAAAAAAAAAAAACATTCTTAGGACATAGGCTATTTCTAAAAATATTTTGTTCCTATAATTTTATATATTTTTTTATAGAAAATCGCATAATTTAAGTATATCAATATCATACTCATTACATGGCAATCCAAGCCGGGGTTTTAACATTTGGCTTTTAAAGACGGCAATAACATGAACTTTTAATTATAGTCAAAACATCAAGAGTTTAGGTAAGAAAAATTAACATCATGCAATAATCAAAAGTGTACATTTTTCCCATTGTAAATGTTTGATGCTAATGACCTCAAATATGATAATACGCTTACAATGGAAATCAATATATCTGAAGATTCTAAATATTACAATTAAATTCCAAATTCATTTGTAGAGCCCTTTCCACAAATAAACTGCATTTATAATCATCATAATTCTAAAAATTGCATCTAATGTTGTTTAAAAAAATTCTAAAGGTCCTTAGAGAGCTCAGAGACGTGAACATGTCCAAAAATACCCACAATATACACAAGAAATGTGGCTCTGTATGGCTCTATGAGAAGAAAAAATTAAATACGACGTGGTAGACGTAAGAGGCCTGGAAAACCCCACCCAATATCCCAGCCAATCACAAAATTACACAATAGTGCCTGAACCTATAGCGGTGCTCTGAGAAGCACCAGTGAAACAGATAGCAACCCCCTCCTGGCCCTCAGGCGCTGAGCTTCATGGTCCCTCCCACTCCCACTGAGCTCACGCTTGATTCGTGATATGCATGCATTAAAAAAAAGAGCATTATATGTTCCACGTCTTACCCACAAACATCACGCCTTCCTTGGTCTTCTCTGCAGCCACAGCAACACCTTCCTTGGTTTTCTCTGCAGCCACTGCCATACCTTCTTTAGCTTTAGAAAGCCCCTTCATAAAAACATCCATCTTGACCCTTCTGCATCCAAGAGAGCAAGTTATGTAGCAGGACACAATGAAAAACAGGGTTTGTGTTGCACTGTATGCAAATGTGGGTTCATTTGGAATTGAGAGCAAGTGTGTGTGTGTGTGTTAATAGCAGGCTGTCAGTCGTACAATAAAGAGTCTAATTTCCCTGAAGATAAAACGCCCATTCAAGCACAAACAATGGGATGAGAACATTCACACCATCGGCTGACGTTATTTTTCAGCTTTAACAGCAGGAGGTGTCCTCGAGATGTTCACAAACTCATTAATTATTACTCAAACGGCTCATTTTATACTGAGCATCTATATGGGTTCCTGGGAGACACATTTGAAGGCTTGTGTACATTCAAATTGCCACATGCATTTTTGGTGATTTTAAAAATGTTATAGAACGAAGGCATTGCTATAATGAAGAGCAATGTGTGTCGACACATTACTGACAGTGTTTCATTTAAACGCAAACGAAGATGAATCTTGCACTTCTCCTTTACAATATGGTGTCACCTCTCCACTGTCCTCACACTGAAGAAGTGCTAGACACGACACGGATCAAATAAAACAATTGCGTGTTTTATCATCAGGTTGCATACAAAATTCAACATGCAATATTTTAATTAGCACACAAGCACGCGAATACTCGTTTCCATCGATGTGCACGGGGTTTTTGTGTCCTTACGAGCACAGCGTTAGTATTTTCACACGATCTCGGTTCATGCTAATTATAGACAACTGCGTTTCAGCCTCGTAGACGTGTAATGAAAATTAAAACATACCTTTTAAAGCACTTTCTTTGTCCTTATGCTTCAATTGCGTGGTAGACTGAAATATCGTGGAAGGAAATGTTACACTACGATCTTGAGGTGGGCCTTCCTCTGGATGTGCTCAGCCAATGAGGACGAGAGGATGAGACGATCGACGTAGCTCATGGTATTGATCATGGGGTGTCAGATCCCGGCTGTAATGGCCTGTGACACTGAGACTAATGCTGCATCTTTAGCCAATAAAAAAGGTGACTTAAGATCGTCAGGAGATGAGGCACGTGCGCTTAAATTGCACATCTGCTTCATACTGTACTGTCGTATTATTTGATCATTTGCTGTTCACATAATAGGTTTCATAATGACACTGAACAAGCAGCATCTAACTAGGTCCAAATAACGAAACGCCTCTGCTTACATATTCCGCAACATGTAATCGTAGTGTAAATAGTTATTAACAGTACTGTGCAAAAATATATATATATATATATATATATATATATATATTATATTCTATATATCTATATATATATAATCACTTTTATAACTGTCAATAGGTATTGTTTTCATTCTTACAAAATTATCTATCTATCTATCTAGAGAGAAAATGAGTTCATATAGGCAGAATTGTGCAATGTTGAGAAACTACAAACATATGTCTTGCCATGACCAAACACAAGTGCAGGGATGAAGTCCATACATATGTTTTTGTGATCTTCTTTTTTCTGGGGCTTAACATCGAACTGAAAGTTAAAATCAGCTGAATATCTAAAAACCGTCATTGTATAGTAATGCGGTAAAGGAGATTGTAATTAGGCTTGCTCATTCTGGCCTGCTTGATTGGGAATTTACGCCGGGTGATGAGTGTCGTGTCCACTGTCAATCTGCCTGAAGTGGGCGCATCGTGACATCTGCGTCTGAAAGACAATCGAATGACCAATTGATTTTGTCCAAGCGTGTTTAAAGTCTTGTAAAGATCAGTCCCAGCTGGTGATTTGAAACTTTCCATTATCAAATATTCCTTATGTCGAACGATCTGTCTAGGATACATATTTTCGTTTAGGCCTACATATGTTTTGATCAAGTAAAATGAAATTTCACACGATAAAACACATCATGGGGATCGTTGATTTCTTATAGTATATAGCTCTCACACCTATGACATCAGCCGTTAAACACAACTCCTGTTTCTATGCTTCTTGTGCCATCTGCTGTTTTATACTAGTATAACATTGTTTAGGTTATTCAGGAATATTCGCTAATTCTTTCAGATCGAGTGACGATCAGCAGAAGTAAGAATTTCAGCACCGCGGACAGCGATCTCCGAAATACAATACCTAAACACTGGGCAACAAATGTCTCACGATATTTAACTTTTCATACTTCACAATCAGTAAAGCTGTACTGCGCTTTCATTGATGCAGTCCTTTCAAGGTGACAAAGCGAATACTTTTTCCTTTTGGAACCATCAAACGTATACATATTGCATATACTGTATATGGTGGTCCATATCAAAAGTTGCAGTGAGTATCTTGTGTGTCCACGCATCTCATCCTAACAGACTTCACCAGATTTGGGGACATGTGGTTGCTAGGATGATCAACTGTCCATAGGCATCTTACTTTACAGATATTGCTGTTTATTGCTCCTTCGGCCCACCAAAAAAAAATCTCTGCAGTATCCTCATTGCCCCCTAGACAGCATACAATGACAACACATTTCACGAGCAGGTCGAGTCCGCCGGAACCCTGGACATCTTTCTTCTGGTGTTTTTTTTTTTTACAGTCAGTAAAGTCAAGGTCTCTTTATAAGTTATTATAACTACCTATAAAAACCTGCTGCTTAAATTGTTCATGTATTAAGGACTGTTTTTATTCATTGAACAGGCATGGAAAACATTGCTTAAACCCTTTTCAATAAATATCTGTCAAGCTTATTTGGATTGAATTGTACAAAATTATCTTTAAAATACAATAAAAAAATACTTTTTTAATAATAAATACTATACACACACAAGTTTTATATTCATTCGTGTTGTTTTTCGGCTTAATTTAATAACAACAGAGCAAAATAATTCTGTGTGTTTTTATATATTATTAAGTTACAGGTAAAACCTTCATAAGCATGTAATTAGTGGCTAAAATATTTATTAACTAACAAAAAATATGAAAACCTTTATAATGTGAATACATATAAATATACAATTTATGCAAGAATATATTGCACATACATACACACACACACACCTATCATAGATCACATATTGCATCTCCAATAAAATTATGAATGGTCGTAGGAAAAATCCTTTTATTTCCCTAATTCCACTCACAATTGTTGGGGAACCGTCGGTATTAAGGTCATCAAAGATGGCGGAAACACAGACTGACAGTAGGTTAAAGTCTTTGGTTCTTTTTTAGTTAATTGTGAGATTTATTGGCCTCACGACAGTTAACAAAACCCACAATTAACTATCTCAACAAATTAGAATGCTTCGTATGACCAATAAAAAAACATTTTTAGTGAATTGTTTGGCCTTCTGGAAAGTATGTTCATTAACTGTACATGTACTCAATACATGGTAGGGGCACCTTTTGCTTTAATTACTGTGCCAGTCACCATCGTAAGTGTTCGGCCTTGAGGTGACTTCAATCTTGTGGGCACTTGCGTGAGTGATGGTATGTAGGCACCCAGGTTCTTTGACGGCCTCTCAAGGGGCACGCTCTGCAATTTCTATAGGGTCGTGCGTTTTCGTCAATTCTTCCTCTGAACACAATACCACACATAGATTCTCTATGGTGGGTTTCTAGGTCCGTGGATGAGGTTGCTGGCCAATCAAGCACCCACCACCATTGATCATCTTAACCAACTTTGGTGCTTGGTGGCCCTCTGTGCGGGCAGCGTGCCAAAATCCTGCTGGGAAAATGAAAGAGTCAGCAATCTTCAAAAAGCTGGGGTCAGCATAATCAAAGCATGAGTGCTGCAATTTTCTTGGTGCAACGGTGTGCATGACGTTGTTTTTTCGCAAAAATACAAATGGACCAACACCAGCAGATAGACATTGCACATCCAATCCTCACCGACTGTGTGAAAGAGCTAACACTTGACTTCAAGACACCTTAGGCTAAGGAGCTTCTCCAACCCGTCATCTCCAACACACTAGGAACCTTGGGTTTCCAAATGGCAATACCCAGCTAGGCGTGAGGGCAGGCCACTGCATCGAAAAGAGACTTTTGTGACCCTCTGGGCACCATCCGTTCTTCTTACTCGCTTAGGCCGCAGGTCAGAAATCTGGCTCTGACGTTTGTCTGTGGTTCAGGAGTGGCTTAAAAAGAGGAATACTACAACTGTATCCAAATTCCTTGACACATCTGTGTGTAGTGGCTCTTGATGGCTTGACCTTAGCCTCAGTCCATTCCTTGTGGAGTTCTCTCAAATTCTTGAATCGATTCTGCTTGACAATCCTCATAAGGCTGCGGTTCTCTCGTTTGGTTGTGCATCTTTTTCTTCCACAGTTTTTCCTTCCGCTCAACTTTCTGTTATGCTTGGATACAGCACTCTGTGAACTACCAGCTTCTTTGGCAATTAATGTTTGTGTCTTACCCTCCTTGTAAAGGGTGTCAATGATTGTCTTCTGAAAAACTGTCAGATCAGCAGTCTTCCCCAAGAATTGTGTAGCCTAGTGAACCAAACTGAGAGAACATTTTGAAGGCTCAGGAAACCTTTGCAGATGTTTTAGAGGAATTATGATGTTAGCTGATGTGCCTGTCGGGAACCGAAGTATTAATTTGTTGAGATAGTGAATTGGTTGGTTTTCGATAAATGTGAGCCAAAATCATCACAATTAAAAGAACCAAAGTCTTAAACTACTTCATTCTGTGTGCATTTAATTTATTTAATACACGAGTATCACAATTTGAGTTGAATTACTGAAATAAATGAACTTTTCCACGACCATTCTATTTATTGATATGCACTCTGTATATATTATATATAATATATATATATATTAGGAAACTTAATGCATTTTCATTTGAGTCAATGTTTACAGACAGACCTCAATCCCACGGAGGCCTTATGTTTGGAGAATAAACATTTACTTACCGCTCCTGCAATAAACTTGTTGTTCAGAATTTGGAAGATAAGCCCTGAAACTCTCTGATAGAAGTGCAATATCTGAGAACAGGAAATGACAACAGTCACCTATCAGTCTGTGTTATTTGACAAAAGCTGTACTGAAGTCGCTCTCCACAAATGCATTTCAAATGAACTTTGGGCCTTGAAATTTACTTCACTCACTTTTCTATTTTTCGTTTCATAATCTGCTGTTTTGAAGCGCTATTTCTCATTAGTTTGACTTTGTGTGGTGCTTGATGTACAGCCTCAGGCTCAAGCTTAAGTACTGATCTCTCAATACATCCAGACTGAGCTTTCATTCTTAATTCTCTGATCTCTTCCTCCTCACAGACCACCACTGAAAACTTCTGGTCTTCTCTTACAGCTTTCAACTGAGAGAGTAACTAGATTTAAGGCTGTGCTCCAAGTCTGTCCAATTTGATTTCTTTAAGGTCCTTTCTATATACCCAAGATCCCAAACAAATCAGAAGAATACTGGCTTTGTTTTGCTGTATGATCTTGTTTGCGGTCCAGCCTTCAAAGCTTGAAACTTCTTGAGTCAAGGCCAAAAGCAAGAGAAAGCTTTAAAACTGACCATGTCTCAAGCATTACTGTGCTGTTGTTTAAAGGGGTCATATGATGGGTTATTTAAATTTCCTTTCTTTTACAAGTGAGTGACATGTGGCCAATATGGGTGACCCATTCAGCGAATCTGGTGGCTCTGCATTATACCCATCCCAAGTGCAACACACACACAGTGAACCACACAAAACTGTGAACAACACCGAGCAGGTATGCACAGCTCATTTTATGCTGCGGCGCCCAGGGGAGCACGTTGGGGGTTCGGTGCCTTGCTACGAGCACCCTCAGTCATGGTATTGAGTGGGATAGAGTAGCTGCTACATTCACTCCCCCACAACCTTTGGGTTTTGAGTCCGACTCTCTAACCATTAGGCCACGACTTCCCCAGACGACTTTTTTGGAGGTGTTACAAGCTCTGTGCATAAAAAGACCAAAACTCTGTAAAGTTGCAAAGTCTAAAGTCTCAAATCCAAATATATATTCTTTATAAAAGTTAAGACTCTGCCACGCCCCCTTAAAATGGCTCTTTCTAACACGCCCCCACATGCCTACGTCACGATGTGGGAAGATTTGCATAACTCCTCCCAAATGTTCACGCAAAGAAAGAAAACGTAACTTTTATTCTCGCTGTAGTTGTTGTTCTGTGCCCCCGCACATTCGAAGCCGCTCTGTGTGCTTCGTGTGGAAACTTTTTTGTTTGGTCTTCCAAAAGAGGACGGTATCTGCTTCGTCAGGCCTGGAGCTGATCCGTGCTGGTCACTGAAGAAATACATCAACTTTGCGCTGTGGATCTCCGGATCGGCTTTCACCGTGGTCGAAAACGGAGTCAAGCCCGGGGTCGTCACATATGGTTGCCGCGGCATCATCACAATATGGTAAGGGACTTAACATTTCCGTCACACGCTTGAGGTATTCGTCCAATCACAACGCATTGGATAGCTGGGCCAATCAGAGCACACCTCGCTTTTTTCAGACCGATGAGCTTTGTAAGAATCGATGTGTTTCAGAAAGGCGGGGTTTAGAGGAGAAACAATAATGTACAGTAATGTGGAAAATAATGTGTTTTTTTGAACCTTAAAACGCATAAACACATTTAATTACACCAAAAACACAAAATAATGTTCTTTTTAGGGCACATCCATCCTAGGACCCCTTTAATTTAACCCTCAAATGGTCCTCATTTCCTGTTTACACTTATGGTCTTTGGGGTCAATATGACCCCAAAATTTAAAGAGTAATTGTAAAAAATATATAAATTTTTAATCATACAAATAATATATAATTTTTTTTGTTTACTTCTCATCTATAGATTAATGCTGTGGTTTTGGGACATGTGAATTACTTTTGTTCCTATTTACCACAGAATTCCGCAACTACACCATTAGCTTGCATATGAAATATTAAATTTTTATGAAAAAATCACCTAAATGATGATCTAAATTTGATTTAAGTTGTTTCTGGATATTGATATAGGTATTAGGTGTAGAATTCTGCTATCTGTTGGTTAGAGATAAACCTAAAATTATTACAGTTTAGGAAAGAAATGGTTTTGACCAGCAGAGGGTCATAGAGAGCCATTCATTTTACTGGATGTAGCCAACTGCTTCTATCACAACTTTTGTGATACATTTTGTGAATTCATGTATATATAAATATTAGAAAAGACATTAAAAATAAATATTCTTTCAAACAGTAGATTTTTTTGTAGCTTTTGATGCATTTTGAAATATCAGTTTTTACAAAATGCCACAGAAATTTGACAGAAAATGCCACATAAAACACACCTAAAGGACAAGACTTAGAGTCAGATTGTAGTTGCATATTATTGATTTTAAGGTAATGAATCAAGTGTAAAAAACAATAATTAACTTTAGAATGTAGAAGAAATTAAACAAATAATATGTAAATAAAGCCAATGGCAATATGCAGAAATCAACAGGAGTGAAGAATGAACATCAAATAACAATAAAATTTTTTACAAGTGTGTGTGAATTAGGTCTCACCCCTTTATATTTTTGTTCTGCATTTAGGGCTGATTATATTTGCCAAATTCTATACAAACGCTTTCTTTTCCTGCTGCAGTCATACTGTGTGTTTGTGAGAGAGAGAGAGAGAGAGAGTGCAAGAGTGTGTGTGTGCATTATGTCTCACCCCTTTATATTTTTGTTCTGCATTTAGTGCTGATTATATTTGCAAAATTCTATACAAATGCTCTCTGTGGCAATCATACCTGTGTGTGTGGGGGGGGGCTCAACCCTAACCCCCGCCCGACCGCGAAATTGTCATCGTGTCCCATCACGATGTTTCATCACAATCACTGTAGACATCGTCCGATGCCAGTTTGGTAGACATCGCCCAACCCTAGTTACCATCGTGAAATGCTGCACAGAAAAACATCAATTCTCATGGCTCCAGTCTGCACTGATGTTAACACATAAATGTATAAATTTACAAATGATAAATGATCTTTAAATAAAGATTTTGTTTAGTGTATTTTTGTGTGTTTTATTTTTTTGTGTATTTTATTTACCAGAATGATAACCAGGTAACCAGCAAACTTTTATGACTTTAATGGAGTTGATGTTGTGATTTTGGTAATGTTATGGCATTAGTATGAAACGGATAAATCCAAAGTAGAAAATCAATTCAAACAAGTACTTTTGAACGCTGAATGAATTATGCAAAGAACATATACTTTCTTATTTATTAGCGATGACGAAATCAATATATTAAATTATTTGATATTGAAAATATACAGAATATATATTATATTGAGCAATACATAAAGTATTGCCACTTTTCATATATTATATAGATGTACATGCGATTCTACATACGTGATATATACCATCACACATATATGAAATGCAATATTATATGCAAAGTATATGCAAACAATAAAGAGATAAAATATAAAAGTTCATGAATATGCAGTTTTTGTCTTCATTGCTATATATTTTTGCATGCTGTAGTATATGTAATTACTAGTTCTCCATACATGGAAATATGATATTTAATGTATCACATTATATTTTCCAGTAGGCTATATTCATTTGTGTGTGTGTGTGTGTGTCAAGGAAATGCATTAACCTACCGCCTACAGGACAAAAAACCAGCCTCGTATTTCAGTTCAGTGTCATCGCCGCTGCATGGCGACAAAGACCATATTTTCAGTACAACAACGAATAATGTATTCTATCTTCTCTGCAGCTGTTGCAAAGCTGAAACTATGCAGATAAACACATAACAATGTGAAAAGATTTTCAGAAATGTAATTTCAGTGTAAGGTTCGTACTGAAGACTTTTTCACCCGTTTAATTAATATCTGGCAACATTAGCGGCAACATGAAAGAGTGTTTTTGAACATAATTTTTTTAAATAATTACTGTGCTGTATTTCACTAATCTTGTCAGTTATGTAAACTCATTACAGTTGGCTGGCTACCAATTGGCTGCTATTAATGTTAATGTTAGACCACAATTATGTTACATAACATGCTTATGAAAACATTTAAAAATGATAACGGCAGTGAGGGGGCAGCAAACACAATTAATAAATGAACACTGTCTTCCTGTGCAAAACCAGTTTGCCCTCTCTCTCTCTGGCGCTCTCGATTAAATACATAGCGTCTATACATAAAGTGAATGCTCTGCAGTACTGTGATTGTAAACAACTGCCTGGCGTCCCATTATCTTTCACTATAAATATAAATATCCCACGCAGCTGTCAAATATCTGGAGACTTAGGATGGCAGTAAACTGCAAAAGCTATAAACTGCAATCAATCAGACAGCAGCGCGTGACTATTAATGTGCAAATGATATACAGTACGTGCTCGATGGACAGCTCTGCATCGGTGAAGCACTTCATATGAACTTGAGACACATCAAGACGAGCTTCCCAAGGGTTTCGGCAGACCGCGGTTGCCAAAGTGGAGCTACTTAAAACATCTGCTCGCTGTGTTTGGAACTTCGACTCTGTGTTCAGAAACAAGGCTGCATAATAAATGCAAACTCTGAGGACTCCTGGAGAGATAGTGTTAGCTCTTTGTGAATGCTATTACTATGCTAAAAACAAACTTACTTCCCCCCCCCCTGAGGAAAAATTACCGTAACAAAAAAAGACTTTGCATTGGTTTATGAAATTATCGGTAGCTTCTCTCAACCCTGGTAGTGCCACCAGGGGGCAGTTTAACTATGTGATGGAAGATCATAGCTGCCAGAAGTATTAACGCAGAATCTATTATCTATAGGAAGTATCTCACTCAGGGACGCTATGTTTTCACTGTTGCATTTTAAATCAAGTCCTTAAATGATTTCTGAAAGAGAAGTGGCGGAGAAAAGCGTTAAAGAGACAATAAAGAGACGCATTTGGGTGTACAACGAACGCAGGCAACATTTATGAGTCCAGAAATAAAAAGCAAATATTTACCAATTTTCATGTATAGATTAGACACCCTCTGCGTGGTCACAGTAGAGTTGCAAACTAGCAAATGTGCGCTGGGGTGAAGTAAGGGGACAATCTGTTCTACTGTGATAAGTCAAAAAGGAATGTGTGAACAAGGGCATAATTTGCACTACAAAGAATATGTTTCCCCCAGAAAGCATGCAAGCTTAAGTCATTTTGTAGTAATAGGTCTTCAAATTTGTTGCTCAGGTTTTTTTTTAAGTGATAAAAGTGTATTGGGCTTATTTCCGGCAACATTCCCCGAAACCAATCAAAGCCAATTTTGAAACAAGTGAGAAGCTTAAGTGTCACGTCTTGCTGTCATTTGTCATTCTGAAAAGATGATGAACAGATCTTTCACCCATTGCTCTCTAGGGTTCAGGATGCCGTATATTAAATTGCCAGTCAGTATTCATCCTCGTTCCAGGAAAAAAAAAACTACACATCTTTACGTACATAATCTTTCATTCCAGCCTTTCCTCATAATCGAGCGGGGCGATGCGCTCATGCACTTGTTTAGGTTGTATGTTAAACAACCTATTTCTCAACTCATTCCCCACACAGCCAGCAGGACACTGAAATCGAGTTCTGGAGACAGCTGTGGCTTTGAAGTGCGACAAATAAGTGCTAGAGAATTGCTCACCATATTATGTTCTTCGACTGGGGACCGCTAAGCTAATGAGTTTGCTCGTCTATCTTCTTAGGTTTGTTCCTGCTTTTGTGTCCAGGCCTATGAGGATCTAGTGTGCCTGGCATTGTAATACTCTTTCTATTGTCACTGCCTCAATCTCCATTTCTTCTGGAATTTAGGGAATCCTGATTCCAGATGCAAATATTTTCACATGAGAAAGACAGTAAGGGCCTTGAAAGTACAAAATAACATACATACAATAGGTAACATACTGTACATACTTGGGAACTCTACAAGGAGACCAGGTTTAAGTCCGGACTCAGTTGTATCACGGTCCCATTGTCCTTCTCGCTCCCATCACTCTAAATCTATACTGTCCTATAATTTAAAGGAAAAAACAATGAAGTTAATATTTAAAGAAAGCATTCCTAAACGATATAATTGCAAGAAAAGGTATGTGGAATTTCTACAGAAACTGTTCTGATCTTCACACAACAATACTATGTCAAAATAACAGACATACATAGAATGCTTAAACAAATACCATGTTTTATACACTACATAAGCATTCACAATGCATTTGAACCCTTGGATTTAATAACTGGTTGAATGTGACGCTTTTGGCAGCAATAACCTGCACCAAATGTTTCTCATAACTGCGGTTCAGACTTACACAATGGTCAGAAGGAACCATTTTTTACACCATTGCTCTTTGCAAAATTGCTTCAGTTCAGCAATATTTTTGGGATGTCTGGTGTGAATCGCTCTCTTGAGATCATGCCAAAACATCTCAATAGGTCAGGACTCTTCTGGGGGGGGGGGGGGGGGGGGGGGATTATAATCAAAATATAAGTCAAATTAACAATTTTAAGAGTTCTTCAGAGGAAAAGTAGTCACTGGATGAACATACTATATATGAAATATTTGATACTTCAATGCTGCTTACAAAATACCGTATTAAGTCAGAACACATGGATACCTTTGAATGCCGGTCATTAGAGAAAGTTGCTTTTTGCTGTCACATATGCAGTTTCGGCATCTACACGCAGAGTGATGCTAAACAGCCAGTTTGTGGAGACAGACACCCTTAAACAAAGCTGTAGTCTTCAACTCGTGAAATATGCACAGACAGAAAGCAAACAAGAAAACCACTTTGTCCATCACTATTTTCTTCCTCATTTGCTATGTCACACTCAAAACACCTTCCTCGCCTTGTTCTGAGCTCTTTTATGAGGTTATTGTACCTTTCCCTATCCATGACCATCAAGACTGGAATTCTGCACTTCATAATCCAGGAGACAGCAGCTATTTTCAAAACTCATTTGCTGAAGCAGTGGACTTAAAACCATTTAATGTGATCAGATACACAAAAAGAGCTTGAAAAGGAGGGATTTAGAGAGGGGATCACAGAATGTTGAAGTACTCAAGAGGAGATCTTCTGGCAGCTTGCGCCTTCAGGCACAATGGTAACATTGATTCAGCTTTCACAAATGAGAAAAGAAGTGTGTTTTTCTCTATAGGAGAGCACGGCTATCTCCCTTAATGCATGTTCATGTTTGTGCCTGTTTATAGGAGACCCCATTAATGTGCCTCTAACATTTTTTTATTAATATTATTTAAAAAAGGAAATCGAAAAAATTAAAACAGGAACAAAAATTTTCCTTATCAAGATTTAAAGAAATAGTTTACACCAAAATGAAAATTGGCTGAAAATGTACTTACCTTCAGGCCATCCAAGGTATACATAGTTTGTTTTTCAACAGAATGACTTTGGGTAAATTTAGCATTACTTCACTTGCTCAGTAATGGATCCTCTGCAGTGAATGGGTGCCGTCAGAATGTGAGTCCAAAACAGCTGATAATAAACAATCACAATAAGCTCAATTACGACATGACTCCAGTCCATCAATAATGTCTTGTGAAGTAAAATTCTGCATGTTTGTAAGAAACAAATCATTAAGGTGTTTTCACTTTAAACCATTGTGTACGAGTCTGTGATACATGCCGCTTCCTCCAGTGAAAAAGTTAATCCCAGATGGTCGTCTCACATTAAAATCCACCAACATATTTGTTTATAGAAAGATTTGATTTGGACGGTTTTCTCTGTGCCTGATCTGTGTATATTTCTCTCCTGATACACACAACATGACTTTTTTTTTTTTTTTTTACCAGAGAAAGCTGTATTAGGGAGAGATTGATGGACTGGAGTGTTGTGGATTACTTGTGGATTATGGTGATGTTTTTTATCAGCTGTTTTGTGGACTTTCATTCTGATGGCACCCATTCATTGCAGAGGATCATACATTTCTCTAAATCTGTTCTAACAAATTCATCTTCATTTTGGATGGCCTGAGGATAGTAAATTTGACACACCAATCATCTGAACGGTTAGAAGTTTTTGCTTCCACTAAAGGACAAAATGCTTTTTGAATTATTCTCAAGTTAATCAAGTTTTACACAAATTTGGAGTTCATGTGGCTTGAGTGCTTCCATTTTTAAAGCAAAAGGTGGACAAACCCAATACTAAGCCATTCTGACATTCATCTGCATTTTATAAATGTGAGTATTACAATTTTTACTCAAATATTTATTTTGTGTCCAATTTTTAAAAAAGAAGCATCTTCACTATTGCATGTGCATAGCAGTTTGTGTAGGCATCTATATATTCAATATGTGGCATGTTTCCCTTCTTATGCAGTAGGCTCATTTGATGTGTCTGTGCTTGATGTAAGAGGGTATCACACTTACAGCTGTAATGAAGCTTTTACTACTGTGCATCAGCAAAAGCAGAGCTGGCCAATATCAGCAAGGTGGTCTGCCACATTACCCTTGGGGCTGCATTCTGGTTAGGACTACAGCCTTGTCCATTCCTATTTATTCAACCATCAATGCCTTGGAAAAGACCACAGGGAAATAAAATAAACACTTCTCGCCGCATCGCAGCAGTGGGACTCCTTGCATCTCTTTGCTGCACTGATCTGCCACTTTTGCACAACCTCAACTGTCCTGCGGTCAGACCCTCAAAAAACAAATTAGCTTGTTTCCCTCTACTTTAGCTCATGTATCACTGACACTTTAAAGGCTCTTGAGACTACTTCTACTTTCGGTGCCACTAGTGTAGTGTTTTTTATGCCATACTATGGTGGCAGTCTAATATTAGATGTCTTACAGATTAATTATTTCATTCAAGCATTTTAGGGTCACTGTAGTTGAATAGGAAAAGTATATGCTCATGATCCAGACAGGAGCTTATGACCTAGTGACACAAACACACTGATACACACACCACTTCAGACATTACATATGCAATCAAGGCTCAAGGTGGCCGTCCTTATCAAACATATCAAGTTAACCACTGATGTCATTGATCAAAAAGCCAATTCCAGTTCTATTATTGTGTCAGAGGAGAGAAAGATTGTAAAATGACTTTGATAGGTGTTCCCACTTGGTAAACATACCTAGGATCCATTAGACCGAGAGGAGATTATCAAGACTGAATGCAACAATTTAGGGGGATTATTCTAGGCGACCTTCCTCCGCACTTGAAAGGCAATTGGAAACATGGCAATGAGCCATTATGCTCACCTTCACTTTGATTATAGCTCAAACATGCTGGTACTACATTGGCATGTGCCCGTATCTAAAAGAATCATTTATCCTTATCGATATCCCTTGTCTCCTGATAAAGTCCAGCTGTAGCACAACCCAAATGCCTCCCTAGACATCGCTCTTGGCTCTTAATCACGCCATCTCCACTCCTTTAAAGAGATGCAATATCATGCCCCCCGTTCTCATCAATAATACGGGGGAAGATTTGACAAAGTTTCCTTATTTTTTCTGCCAGAGCTGGCCTCTGGAGGATCAGTGACCTCTGTTGAAATATTCACTGTTTTTTTCAATGTTATTCCAAAAGCCCACAGCATATTGGCTAATGAGCCCCCCTCTGTGATTCAAATATTAATGTTGTTTAGTTGAGCATATATTTGGTGTTAATGATGACTTTGGTAACAAAAAAGGCTATTAGTTAACATGTTTTATAGTTTACATTATTTAATGATAGGTTTAATTGTCTGCAGTCAGGAACATTATTTCTCGAGGTAATAATATGCATAATACTCTCCTTTTTAAAGTTCATTAGCACTTTCAATAACAGGCAAGGCTATTGTAAATATTTTTTTACTCTGTTGTGAATGTGTATCTTTAATTACAGGTTGTCACATGAACAAGTCAGTAAAGAAACTGATTTAACGTTTGCGGTAATGGTTGCAGGTTAATTTCAAATCAGGCATAAACGAAAAATGACTCACAGTTGTGAACTGTAACGGCTCTGAACGATTCACTAACTAATTGACTCAGATTCAAACAATTAAATCACAAATGAGTTCAGCCCTGAGAATATTTTTGACTGATTATTTAAAAAGAATCTGTTCATGAGAGTCACTGGTTAGCGAATCAAACATTGCGGCTCACACAACGATTAGCATTACGTGCAAAAAACACTGACACAGGCTCTAATGAGACAGACTAGTGGACGCAGACAAATTTTCCAACACGTTCTTACTCCTGACTCGTCACATATTGACACTTGGTCAGGACCCCTTGGCGTCTCTTTTTAACGCTCAGGGCACCCCTTTAGCATCACTTTTCAACATGCAGGTACTACAATGCCACAGGTTGTGTATTATAACAAACCACGACAGCTACTGTATATCTATGGCACTCACTACTGAACTGTGCCTGTGCCTAAAGGCTGGAATACACTACATGACTTTTAAAGTCTGAACAGATTTCAAACAATAGCATCGTACGCTTACTGACACACTGGGCATCATACACTAAATGACTGAGCATCACACATTACCAGACTTTCAAGTTGTTCCCAACATAATAAACTTGCGTAGAAACATGTGCCTTGTTGGGAGGAGACACAAAAGAAATTAAAAGCACTTTAGTCAGGGTAGCTCCATATTTAATTTTTAACAGGAATGAAAACGAGGCTGCGAGGGATACAAGTGGGGTCAATCGCCTCTAATGTTTACACTTGTCGCGTGACGAAATCTTTCAGTAGACAAAACCCCAAAAACAGTTTTGAAAGTTGTGAGTTGTGAAAAGTATATGATCTAGGACCTTTACACAGTGTTTGACTGTAAGTCTATCTCCTCACAGCCTAGTTTTCATCCGTGTTAAATTCAATATAGCGTCTTACAACAGTTAGGGGAAGCTAGAGATTACGGGTTGTAAAGTTTTAAATATGGATATTTTTCTTACACAAATGCATCGATTCACTTCAGAAGGCCTTTATTAACCCCCCGGAACTGTGTGGACTTGTTTTATAATGGATTGGTTCAATTTTTTAGACTTCAAATTTTGGGCTACCATCCACTCCCATTATAACACTTGGAAGAAGAGCTAGGACGTTTTTTAATATAACTCAGATTGCATTTGTCTGAAAGAAGAAAGTCATATACACCTAGGAAGGCTTGAGGGTGAGTAAATCATGGGGTAATTTTCATTTTTGGTTGAACTATCCCTTTAAGGTCTATATGTGTTTTAAAATCAGCTCAAATATCAAACATGTTTTATATGCTCTGACTGGATGGAATTATATAGTCAGAAGCTTTAAAAAAAAAGCCTTTGTTCATCATACACTATGTGATTTTCTGCAAGATTGTTGAATCCCCGACTGCCCAAAATCTGCAGACTGGCTCTGACTTTCAATAACTAATGTCGACACATCCAGATTGTAAAATAGGAGCAAAAATCTGTGCCAAAGTCGTGTGGTGTATAACAGCCTTACATCATAATAGCCTATGTGATGTTCTATTGTTTAATTATAAAAACTGCACGTGTTAATGGTTTAATCTGAAGTAGCCTATTTATATACTCTATTGGGTATGGTGTTGATAATTGTTACTTATTTAATCATCCGACTTCTAATGTAATGTACCATACCGTATCTTGGCATTATGTTCATCTTTAATTAATTCGTTTGTGGCTGATTTTTTTTGGAAAATGCTAATGAATATAGAAATGCATTAGCATTATCCCTTATGATGCATCTTATATGCGAGTCTGCTTTGACCAGGAAGTTGTCTTCCACAGGGACCTTTTGCTGCTCTGTTGTTAGATTCACCCTCTGACCACAACACACACACACACACACACACCGACTGCCTGCTTTTGAGTGACTTGCCCAACACTGCAAACTTGGTTTAATAATAATCCTGTCCTAAACTTGGCTTTGCATAAAGATGAGGAGAGCGCCAGTGCCATGCGCATTCATTTCTATCAGATCTCTGGCAGTCCCTGAGAAGTTGGACTGCAGGAGAGTCACACACTGACTATCCTGGTGTCTTCAGCTCAGGCAGAGATCCAGGAATACGTTCTTGAAGAACACCCCCAGCTCTCTGCCTCCGAATCTGGCAGCACTGCTGCTGATGGCTGAAGCTTCTCTGATGTCTGCTGTATGTCAACCAAAACCACACAGCAGTGCTGGAGCAATAGAAGCTGGGAGCTTGTTTGTGGAGATGCTTTATTTGGGGAATATTTATAAGGTGCTGCTACAAGAAACATGCATTAGCATTTTCCTTTCAGTTTGAGTTGCATTCGGAGTCATTTGGTGCCTTGAGACTCTTGGAAAAGCACAGAATAACGAGCAATTCATTAAACTCTTACTATCTTGCATTTCCCTCACAGATGATCATAAAATCAATGTGCACATCTAACGAGCAAAGAGCAAAGAGCTCTGTGAAAAGAAACAGGGCTTCAGAAGGCTGAAAAAGTCAGTAATTTATAATGCTTCGCTTTTAATAATTATGTTATTAGGGTGCATTTTGCGTTATATAATGCCCTAAAGCTTCAACATTTCTATTTTATCTTTAAAGATTTAAGTCAGAATGTGGCACAAATGTAACATTTAGCTGTAAACATGTAAACACTCACTGTAATTTTGAACCAAATACTTATGTAGTGTTAATCTTGACAGCCTATAACTAAAAAACAGCAAATTGCATATTTTATCACAGTGCTTTGCTCCAGCTCCATTTTCCACCTAAATCAAGTCACAATTCTGCCTTGCAAACTTTGTTTGACTGCCTGAGGCACATTTAAAGTTGGATGACTTTCTCTAGCTACATGGTAATTGTTAAGTAAAGCTAATTGGTATTAGTCATCACTGTCAAATAATAAATGAAATTACATATTCTAAAAGCATCTTACAAGGCAATTTTACATAGCTGAGCCAAGGCTGTTCTGAGGGGCTCCAGATTCTGTATTAAAATGAAATGGTGCATAAAAGCAGTACTAAAACATACTGCTCTGACCCACCGAAATGAAATGTTGTGCAGTAAACTGTCGTTGTCATGACAATCAGTGGCACTTTATTTCCTGTCAGCTCACTCGGCTGTGTGCCACAATCAACAAGCGGTTGTCGGAACGAAAAGTCTAATAGCTTTGTTTGTTTTGAGAAAATGTCTGGCAGTATAGGGGAAACAATAACTGTAATACTTTAAAATCATAATTTTTTGAAGAGTTTGTTCCAGGAACAATATTAATACAAAAATAAGAAAAATATCAGTAACACGACAACAAATTTGCCTTTTAGTACACAACTGAACAAAGTTAATTTGCATTTAATTGTAATTGAGATGGTGGGGGAATAAATCAAATAATACTGAGTGAATCTGACATTTTTTGATCAATTAAAAAGGAACATTGGATGAATTTTTCACTTTTTTTTTTTGCATTTAGTTAGGTTTCTGGCATATCTGCCAGCTCTGAAAAGCTGAAAAGAAAACACGCTGCCAGTTTGTTATAGGCTGTCTGAGTCTGAAACCGTAACATCCAGTGAGCTGTTTCAATTTGAAGCCGGTTTCTATGCTCACTATCATTTAAAGAGACATGCATCGAAACAGGTCGCTGTGAACAGAGCTGTTTTTGATAAGGTAAAAAGGGTGTTGTTTAACACGACCATTGAGGAATTTTAACCAAAGTATGTTACAGACATTTCATGAAGATCCTACAGAATCATACCAATTTGTTGAAAATGGGCATTCAATGTCCCCTTTAATAGAAAAAAGTTCACACTGCTGCTAAAGTTCAACTTGCTCAGTTAGTCTGGTTCTCAACACCCCCAAAAGCTTGTTCTCCATCTTTGAATCGTCATGGATGAGACTAGTTCAAAGATTAGTCAACCTTTATTGAATTTTATATAATCAATTAACTCTTCAACAATTTAATTACAGATAAAAAACAAGACATATCATATTGTGCCTTATTGTATATTGTGATCTCATATAGCAGTATATTTTAGTCCATACATTTGAGAGACATGTTCTTAAATGTGACGCATATAGCAAATACATGAACACTAAATAAACACAGAAAACAGCAATTGTGAGTGGGGTGACCAAGCTTAGTTCAATGGTGGCCATCGCCACCTCTGGTCACCCCTATAGCGCCACCCATTTATTCCATTATTTTCAATAAGTGATAATACAGAATTTCTGTATCACTGGGGACACAACATGGAATATATAAAAAAAAAAATATTGTTTCAAGCAGGTTTCCCAAACACACCTACCATCTGTCATTGGTCAGCCAATAGTCCCGCCCCAAACTCACACCACTGGTTGAGCCAATGTTGCTTTAAATGGCATACTTAAAGTTTTCTCTGCAAATCAACCTGGGGGAGAAAAAAGTATTTTAATGAAATGAAACACTTCAACTTTAAACATCAATAATAAAACAAAATAATGAATAGAGAAACATGAAATTAATTAAAAAAAATAGGAAATTATAATTTAATGTTAAGTATAAGACAATTGTATACCTTTATTTAATCCAGACATGATTACTGTGATTTGAAAAGCCTCTGCAAAGCTTCTGACTTGAACCAAGCTTGACACCAAATTACATTTCTGATGCTCGTCTACGGTCATCAAATAGCCTATTTCTGTCTGTTCCCAGGTCCTGTTTAAAATTTAAGGGAGACTGTGCCTTCTTCGGTTTGCGGTCCCATTGCCTCTGGAATACTTTGCTGCTCCTCATGAAATCCTTTCCCAATATTAATGATTTAATGGTTTAAAACTCATCTATCTTATAATGTGAATTTGCTGTTCACAAACCCTTTTACCGTGTAATGTGACATAAAATGTGATGCAAAGTGAAACAGGATATTCAATTAGAAAAAAAAATAGTGGAACAATTAAAAAAAGTGATGCAATTACATACAGAATGAAGCGAGAACATGAGTCTAAATTGCTATTTGGTTACTGGTTAATATTACCATTAGCCTCTGTGACATCAGTGACAAGGTCATTTCAGAGTTTATATGTATAGCTTTTGTTTAACACTGAAGTGAACCTGATTTGAAATCTCAATGTAGTATAACAATGCAAGAGCAATTTTGCTGCATCTAAAAGCCACTTGGCTCTGAAATCTAAGTGTGAATGGGCATGATGCGTCTGCAAGTAGCTGCTAGTTTCAGCATCATGATAACAATCTGTTAAGTGGCCTTGTCTCTCTGTGCCTGAGCTCAACATCCTCTTAGTGATGAGGAGTTAAAGGGGAATTGACACTCTTCTGTTGAACACTATCATGGGAGTCTATCGTTCATGCTGTGCGCTTCTACAAGACACTTCTCAAACCCTGTCCCTGTGATGTTTTGAAGCATCTCAATATCACCGTGGTCTGCCATGATAAAAGAATCCACATTTCAGTTGGAAACTTGTTGCAGCCGCAGAGTCTTTGTAGCGCACCTTATAAATGACACGGTAAATGAGAAGGTCTCAAAGGAGACACAAAGCTGTTTGTCGAAACAACGTATTTATCCGTCTTATTTGCTTCCTTGCTTTGGATGTTGCTATAGCAGTTGTGATTTGTTGCTATCGCTGTCTGTGTTGAAATAACGAGTGAGCGCAAACAAGCATGTGGTTTGAAGTTGATCTCTGTTGACCTGTGGTAAATTTCAGCCGTCTGGAAAAGACCGTCTGCGTCATTGCTCTCAACCTTTTCTTTTCTGTCGAGGCATGATTGACAGGAGGAATATGCGCATCATTACCATCAGCATTACTGTGATGGGCTCCCAGTGGAAGTGCGGTGTCACCTCGCCTGACTTCTCCTCTGACCTTTACTTCATTCTCTGATCAGACTCTGGCTGGGTCTTTCATGAATGATGGCTCAGTGTACAAAGGAAAAGCAAAGAATGAGAATAGTTTTCTCAGAAAAGGGTCAGGTAAATTCATGTTTCAGAGACGTATTTTGAGATTTAAATCCTATCTGAATCAAACAATTCTGTTTTTCCCCTTACAACCTCTGCAAAATTTAAGAAGCAAATCGTCTACAATGATTTGAGGATCTGAGCTACTCATCTGGAATTAGTGAGTTCAGTCTTCACTCCTACTGTCTGTTTATCGTTCAAGTTAATGGCATATATTTACAACCTTCTGTGAGAGCAGAACAGCTTTCATCAAGGCTAAGAGAAAGAGTTTATAGTTCTTTTCAAACCCAGACAGGATCTCTGTATAGAGGCCTATATCAAGCTGACTGTATATGGAAAGCGAGATGAGAGAGATTAGAGAGATCGTAATTCTTTTGACATTTATTATTTTTATTTACATAATTTTTCATGGCTGAAGTTCTAATTAAAACAGCAGGACTGCATATATTGGGTTGTGACGATAAGTGCGTCAGCAAAAGATACAAATCAAGTGTTTCATGTCAATTCAGTTATCAGCAAGAGTTTAATTAGTCAGCAAGGCTAGAAACGAGGTTAGGGAAATCAGTGGTTTCTTTTTCTAAATGCATATTTCAAAATGATATACATTTTACAAATAAAACAAGCATGGGCTGAAGATTGAGGGTGATTTATCAGGTTTACCTGTGTTTGGAGGCTGGATCGAGGCTTTTAGCTAAACTGCAGACCAAAAAAAGCAACTTCAATTTCTTTTGAGCAGGTGCAGCCAGCAGATAAAGAGATTTGAAAACCAAAGGTGTAACATGAGTATTTCTGGAAACTGAGCACAAATCATTGGTCATCTCGGACAAGTCCAAGAGTATGATATGTGATCTGCAACAGAAAATGAGGAGGTTTTAGCCCGAAGGAAAAGAAGTTCTCAAGTTAAGTTTGATATTATGAAATGTAGGAAATCTTCTGTTTGACTTTATATAGAGATTGATTTTAGCACAGTATATACACAGACAATGTCACTGTCTTGTAATGCATGTCAACAGAAAGATGATTCAAACTCTTACTCAGCATATTAGACCTTGAGGCAAAAGACGGTTACATAAGCTTAAGATACAACAATAGTGCCCTAGAGTTTCTAAAAACAACAATCTAACACCAATATCCAAGCTGATATTTCTACAGCTCAAGAAATCTGGGAGTACTGCCTGCCGCCTAACATCTCCTCACCCATCGTGGCCCCAGGTGGACTTGAAGAGCCAGCGTTCTTCTCCTGTGGAACAACAACAATGAGTTTTTCATGACACTTGCAGATGACTTAATCCAAAATGACAAATATGCACTTCATGTGATATAAATATGAAGTCTTTAAAGGAACAGTTCACCTAAAAAGAAAGATTATGTCATCATTTACTGACTCGTGTCATTCCAATCCTGTGTGTCTTACTTCTCTGGAATAAGAAACTTTGAAGAATGTAATTAGTTTCTCTTTCCCATGCATGTACAATGGGGACTGAAGCATTTAAGCTTCAATTAGGATGCAAAAGCACCATAAAATATAACAGTGGTTCACAGGACTTGTGTGCTCTATTCCAAATCTTTAAAAGTCTGAGATTGTAGTCGTTATTCACTGTAAATCTTGAAGTCCACCCTAAATCTTCTTGGAGCAGTTCTCGAGAGGCATGGTGATGAGTGATTCGTGAACAAATCATACAAAACTGGCACAGACCAAAATGTAACAACTTCAAGCTTCAAGTATATTCAAACGAAACATTGATAAATGTATTACAACTCATTTTAAGGACAAAAAAAAATCAATTAAGACACCTATGAAGCCTGGTGTTTATCACTTGCGATTTCTTCAACATTTAATCCTTATAGGCGATAGCATCACAACAGCATAAGCTGGGCGTACCATGGTGTCGAAGGTAATATAACCCTCACAGGTTAATGCGACTAACCCAATACATCCAGCTTATCAGTCTATTTAATTTTCCGCCAATGATAATTTCCAATGCATTATTTAGAGCGGTGCGTGAAAACTATCAGCTTGAAGGGCTTTGATATGTAAGGGCATGGGTAAGCATAATAACAACCTCTTTCCCTGGCAAAAGCTGTATTAGATCAAATAAATAATGAATTTTACGTCTTGAATTTAATAACTTACTACAGAAAAACAATAAGCATCACAGCACTTAAGAGCTGGTTATCATAAATCTAATCAACTAGAACTGGAAGTATGCTTTGGTATCTCTCTTACTCTAGGACCAATTCTCTGCTAGTGCTAAATAATCTAAGCTTCGCTTTGCTGAAATCCAGTGGCTTTCCAAGCACAAATATATATGCAATGTGTGCATATATATTTGGGTGCCGTCAGAATGAGAAATCCAAACAGCTGATTAAAGCATCACATAAATTAACATCTTGTGAAGTGAAAAGCTGCATTTTTTTAAGAAACAAATCCATCAAGGTGTTTTAACCTCACTACTTTAACATCACTTCTGGCCAAAAATACAAGTCCATAATCCATAATTAGAACTGTTTTGGAATTGTTTTTGCTCTTAAACAGTGCTTGATCTGTACATATTTCTGTCCTAATTCAAATGAGAAAAAAAAGCAATATTATGGATAGAGGACTTTTTAGCTGGAAGCAATGGTTTTAGTTAAAAAACATTTTCATGGATTTTCTTAAAAAGACACAGCTTTTCACTTCACAAGATGTTAAGTGAAACATAAAGATGTTTTTTATCAGCTATTTGGTCTCACATTCTGCCAGCACCCATTCACTGCAAAGGATCCATTGGTGAGCAAGTGATGTGCGAAATGTCTCTAAATCTGTTTTTGATGAAGAAACAAACTCATCTACGTGCTGGATGACCAGAGGTTGAGTTAATTTTCAGCAAAATTTCATTTTTGGGTAGACTA
This sequence comes from Sinocyclocheilus anophthalmus, assembly GCA_018155175.1. Lineage (NCBI taxonomy): Eukaryota > Metazoa > Chordata > Actinopteri > Cypriniformes > Cyprinidae > Sinocyclocheilus > Sinocyclocheilus anophthalmus. The sequence continues at coordinate 25,047 of JADLZN010011088.1, forward strand.
TTCTTTTAAGTCACTGGATTACTGATTCGATGAGCTGAACCTGAGAACCGTATCGGTCTTATTCCTGAATGAATCATTCAGGCTGGTTGTGTGAACCATATCAAGCAATTCATTGAAAAGATTGATCAGTTGATTGGGTTTACAAAACCAGCCTGATGTTACGACTTTCAGTAGACAACGAGTCAACTTCAGTTTGTTTGTCACATAAAGCTATCATATGACTTAAATAGAGTATACAGCCCACAAGTCCTGTGGACCACTGTTACAACACTTTTATGGTGCTTTTGAATTCCTTTTTGAAGCTTGAAAGCCTCAGTCCCCATTCATTGTAATTGCATGGAAAATACACACACAGATGCTTTTGGTGCAGAGTAGTAACAGATGCTTTCCGAATTGTAAATTTCGTGAATGCGAGGAGCAGCTATGTTAAGCAAAATGAGGCTTCTAGAAACGCCTCACTAATTTTGAAGTCACGGCCAGTCGGTCTGCCTTGAGAGCTCCTAATCACACAGAAAGTCACAGTATATCTGCAGAGGGTTGGCAGGAGAAGGCAGCCGCACAGCGATGAATGTGTTATTTACAGCAGAGTGGCTGCATGTACTCACAGAGGGAGAAACGTGGCACCCTGGTCCCAGCATCCCTGCTGCTGTCTTCCCAAACCTGAAGGACTGCACAGAAGAAACTCCCAGATTTAGTGCAATCTCCTGTTTAATGATACCAGAAATGTGCAGGTTACTTGAACATACGACAGGGCAAATAAATGCCCTATAAGAAATAAAGAGACAACAGTATTGTTTTCCACATCCAACATTTATGCATTTATCAGATTTGTTTTCTTTTTGTGCCTGTCCTTAGCTCAAACACCCCATTTTGCTCTTCAATATATCATAAAGCATCAAAGTAATTTGTATTCTGAAGTTATTCCATTAATATGCGCTGCTCAGAAGCATTCAAATATCAAGCTGATGATTTATGCATTCCAGATGCATTTACGCTCCAATGTCTGGTGTGACGTTCATTGCATATGAACAGGAATGACAAAAAACAGGTATAATCATGTAATAGAATGTCATCATAACATTGAGAAATGCATTACTTTACTTACACTTGGTTACTTACACCTGGGGTTTTCAAACATTCCACATACCATCAAATACAGTATGACCATCTCCTTGCGACATATCCCCCTCTTAAAATATAAAAGCAGCTATATATTTTCATGAATAAAAACCCATTTATAATGTGAAAGATAAAATATCAGGTAACACTTTAATTTAGTGTCCTTGTTACATGTACTTCTTTGAGTAAATTAAATAAGCACATGTTCAATTAATATTATTCAGTACTTCGATAACCACACTGTTACAAGGACACCTTAAAATAAAGTGTATCCGAATATCATCATAAAAATATAATATTGAAAATGTGTAAAATATAATCTGGAAATTATTTACTTTTTCTATAGCTTTGATGCATTTTTTTTCTAACCAACATCATTGGTCATTAATGCAGTGAAAAAAATGTTACATTTTATTTTCATTTATTTGTTTCTATTTCCACTTTTAGTAATATATATTTTTTATATCACAATTTGTCTGTAGTTCTTTGCAGCCCTCTAGAGGTTTGAAAACCCCTTATTTGTTAATTATCATTAGCTTTATGCATTTATGACAGTACATCTCACATTTTATTGTATGCAATAATTTACATGTCATACTAAGGTGAAGGCTTTGCTCATTAATACTGAGAACATGTTCTTGGAAGATTACCAAGAAATGTCTACACAACCCAATTAATAAGCACGCATTATGGCTTGATTTCTTGTCGTATTACAATGTAGTGCAATTTATCCCATTATAATCAGCGAGACGGTCTACACTGCGATTGCGACACAACCTGGAATTAGTCGAGATTCAATCGAGTGTCACGTGTAACTGATGTGCACAATTCATTTTTCATATTCCTTCCTTTAATCTTTCTACCTCTTTCCCCAACACTACTCCAGGAGCTCCCGGCATGCATCCAACAGATGGCAATATTGTGTCTTTGGAATCTCCTCCTGCCATGACTCACCTCGGTGTGAGAGAGCAGCACTGTAAACCCCAAACAAATGAAGGCTGAGTTAATCTCCTTCGAGCGGGGTGGTAATGATCATGGCTAATTGTGAGTGAGTGGGCAGCACTATTAGAGCAGGACACACAGCTCTGGCATGGCCGTAATCAGCACAGGCGGGGGGAGATATAAAGCCCCATCATGCTGCCTGTGGAGTGAGGAAGTGTGCAGCGTGCAGCTGGGACTGATACTCTTATACAGGCCGCACGGGTCCATCAAGGTTTGATCTTGGCCTTCCAGCACGCACATCATCCTTCTGCACTTTTCCTAGAATCAGATCGATCAATCTTGGTCTATTTTTTTAGCTTACAAAAGTCGAGTCTTGTTTACATGCTGAGAGAGGAAGAACTGGGACGTTATTGTTGCATCAGCTCTCGCTGACTCGCTCTCCCCATCTTAAGAGGTCAATTCACATCAGAGAAACACTAACAGATAATCTCACTCCCTTGGTCTCTTTCTTCCTCAACTTTCCAATATTATCCTCCTTTCAGATCAGATCATTCTTTTTCTTATTTAAATGTAAAGAGGTTAATTTCTATGTCATTAGAGCCATCAGAGGAAATTCCAATGACGCCCTCGCCTGCCATGTTTTAGATCAAGGTCTAAAGGTTTAGTTATTTAGCAGCACTCGCTAGTCTTTGTTCGTTTTCCTCCATTGATGGCCAATCGAACTTCTGATTCTGTATTCTGATGATCAGTTTCACAAGCAGCATTTATTACATCCCTATTTCATCATATTATAATATTTTTCAACCAACCCTTTATAGGACAATCGGTTTGGGCAACAGATGAATGGACAAATAAATAAATTACTAATAAAACAAACACAGAGAACAAACAAAACAATATAGCAGAGATGGATTTAAATGCTACAACTGAATTTTGGCATCACAACATCTTTAATACACAACTTTAATACATGCATGGTTGCAAGTTAAAAATTCGAATTTATTACATTAAAGGGTTAGTTCACCCAAAATTAAAATTCTGTCATTAATTACTCACCCTCGTGTTGTTCCAAACCCGTAAGACCTTCATTCATCTTTGGAACACAATTTTTGATGAAATCTGAGGGCTCTCTGACTCACCCATAGACAGCAAGGTAACTACCATGTTCAAGGTCCAGAAAAGTACCAAGATGATCGACAAAGTAGTCTGTGTGACATCAGTGGTTCAACTGTTAAGTTACAAGCTACGAGAAAACTTTTTTGTGCAAAGAAAACAAAAATAACTTTATTCCACATTTTCGTCTCTACTGCGTCACTTTGGACACGTGTTCACGACAGTACCATGACGCGAGCGTGTGGCGGTGCTGACCCCGGTGTGTCCACAAGTGTAATGTCTATTTGTGTTGTAATAACTTAGTAATAACTTCTATAACGTCTAATAACTAGTCCCCAGCATGCTTTACATATGATTGGAGAAGAATACATGTTGAAATTAAATGTTATTTTATGTGATTTTTGTACAATGTGATTTTTTTTTTAGCAAAGGGAAAAAAAACATTTTAAAAGTGTTGAAGTTTTTGTGGTTACTGTTGTGCTGAAGAGAAGGTAAACTCTACTCTGACTCTATATGAACAATGACAGTGCTAATGCAGTAACAAGTAATATCTTACTAGTTCATTACATTTACATGCTAAATAAGTTACAATTAGCATGTGCTATATTAGCTGTTGATATGAACTGAAATAAAGACTAGATTAATTGGCTCCAGGGCTACAACTCAATTAATCAGAACAACTTCTTTTTTTTTTTTGTGAGTAATCAACTTAAATTGTTCCTCTAACTCAATGTGGTTTGTTGGTTGGACAATTTCATTAGAGGTTGCAATAGCACAAAAAGATTGATGCAAACATTTACATTTTTTTGCTGTTGAGCCAACACATTATTTTTAACTATATAATCTGCAACATGAACACTGGATATTCATTTTGAGATTTGCTAAAGATTACTCTTAATCAAAGTGCCAGAATGCTTAAACTGAGAATTTAAATGTTCAAGGAAATCAACCTACAAATGATTTACACTGTAGTAAATGCATGTCAACTAAATCTATACAAGTTCAGCCCTGAATGTATTTTTATTGACTTGACGTCGATGTCATGATGACCTGTGAAATAACGTGCTTTGTATTTTGAAGGTTTAAAGGAAATTATAAGGAGAAAACTGTGTAAAAAAAAATTGAGAAACTGAGAAAGAGCACAAATATTCAGTTTCAATAGCACTCAAGTGCAATTTCCCCAAATGATACTTAGCCTAAGTATAGTAATGAAGTACAATTACTCAAGTAGCTTACACCTCTGCCTGCAGCCCCATTCCAACATTGACTGGATAGCCTTTCTAGAAGAGTGGAAGATGCTCAAGGGATGGATTAATGCTTATATATATATAAAAAAAAATACATCACCTTCAAATAAGAAAGAACAAATCAGCTAATCTCAGGCTCCATCTCAGCAAGGTCATGACTTTATAAAAGCGCAATGCAGATATGGATCATTGGATGGAATATTCTTTCCTCTTCCTGGATCTGATCAACACTGCTGTCAAGCATTATCACTCGAGGAGAACTGTGTCATATGTGTCGTGTCAACACACAGACCTGTGTAAGGGAAACAGGTAATTTAGCTCAAAGGGAATAATTTAAGATTTTAAAGGGGACTCCACCATTAATATGCAAGGGAATTAGGACAGAATCACTGTTTTACGGCTGATCACTGAGATGGCAAGCGAGTCAGTGAACGAGCCGTATGACATCAATTCTGCAATGGATATTTATATCCAAAATATAGTGAAAACACTATTAATTAGCACATGTAACAAGATCGGCAGATTAAGACATTAACTTGTGAGCACAAAACACAAGATACTTCTCTTTTCAATATAAATAAGGCTTTATTGGATAAATCTAAGACATATAAACTAATCTAACACACGCATTCACACACAAGTTGCAGATAGAGAGAAAGTGAGGAAAGAATGAGTTTAGGAGAGTGAAAATGTAAAATCCCAGGTTTATAGCAATATGTGCAATTGCATAGATCTTATATCATCAATCACTTAATTAACCCTCGTATTGAGTTCCTCAATGAGGTTAAAATTTAGATTAACTGCACCAGTTCAGTTAGAATCTGGAGTACTTGCGTTTCTGTGTTGCGGGGTTCCCTTTCTTGTCTGGTTGCTGAAAGGGGTTTCCCGAGGTTGCTGATTGGCTGGAGGTTCAGTCTTGGGAAGCCGGTGATTGGCGGTGGCTGGCGACGCGGAGGTGTGGTCTGCAGTTGAAGTTTAGACAGCCCTTTTCGGAGATTCGGCGTTCGCAAACTTACTCAAACACAAAACTCTCCAATGGAAAATAAATAAATAAGAACTACAATAAAGTCAAGTTTGATGAGACTCAGGTGGCGGTTCTCCTCATGGTTTCGGAGGAGCTGGCGTGTAAGCCAGAGCACGCTCAAAACTAAAGAAGCATGATTAAAAGCATAGCTCAAAGCTATCCCTAAAAAGAGGAGAGTAAGAAGGGGGTTGAAGAAGAGAACCAAGAGAATCAAGAGCACCAAAAGCCAAGAGAGTGATTTGATGGTGTTTCTAGTATTTAAACCAGGCTGTTTAACACACCCCAAATGGTGTCTCGACCAATTGTAGCTCGGGGTGTTGCAATGTTTCTCCTTCCCATTCATAAATCAACTGTTATCTCATCATTCACATGATCTGCGTTTTCCCGCTCTGGTAGGAGTATACATTTTGGACATGATTTCTTATAATAAGAATATGATACATTTGACCAAGTATTGATTGGAAGAAACGTTTCAAGCATGAATTCTCAAACACACACATACCAATCATGAATACGAACCATTAAGCTATTCAATATTTATTAAAAATACATACACAATAAATTATTAAAACATGATAATCTAATATGTGGGTTACATACATGATATGGGGGTATATATATAGCAATGGTTAGTTGCTCGAGTCCTTTTAGTGTCATTTAGGTGCATGGAAAGGCAGTTTCCGTGCCATTCTGTGAATGTATGAAGACCAGAGATTAAGAGTTCTGTAAGGAATTTCCGACAGTCTGTTCTTTGTCGTGAAGTGGGGGAAGTCAATTTACGAGGAGCTTGTGACTGTAGTTACTATCGTGTGATAGTCATGCGGTCATCTCTTTTGACCATTATTCTTGATAACTTGCCCCAAAATTGACAATCTCCTTGGACTTGTCAATGTGTTCTTTTGTGTTAATGTTGAAAACTGTTCTGTGACAGGGGTTTAGGTTTAGGCTTGCTTCAGAGGGGCTAGGGTCTGATTTATGACATCCTGTTGTCTTGGGCCTCTGTGGAATTTTTGTGACTCCTCGTGCCTCAACTCGGTTTTGACCAAATCTTAGATTGTCTGATTCGGTCTGATATCCTACATACCCCCCTTCGATCGGCGATGTGTTGAGTTGAAGACATCGGCGAGCGCTGGAGAAACAAAGGCAGAAGAAGCAGACAACCACAGCAAACAACAAGACACCTCCATGACAGTTACTGTACTGGTGCAGGCAACAGGTTATTTAGGTACAGGTGGTAAAGTTCAATTAGTCAAAATAGTTTAGTAAATTGAATATGTTTTAATTCAATCTGGAAATTGTTCTAATTTGGTTCCGTACGTTGATTCGTCAATCAAATTTTGCGGATAACTTGGTTTGGTTCTTCTAGGTTGTCTTAATTTAAAACGTTTACCGTTAATTTTCTAGTAACATCATTTGCAATGAAATTAATTGACCTATCGTGCATGGAGCTTTCTGGCTTCCATTCAGCTTAGAATTACTGGCGGATATTAGGTGTGGTGAGTCAATCCTAATATCAGACCTTTGACCCTTGCAGGGTGTCTAGGTGTTTCACCTACTAAGGAAAGAGAGGAAGGAATCAGGATAGGTAAAAGAAGAACAAACAAAACTAAGCTGCGGTGGATTTTCCTAGCATGGCTTACAACTACTGTTGAGCTAGGATGTCGTGTGCAGCTAGTGTGTCATGTACCTTAAATTAGTGTCAGGTGTTCTACCTATTGTGAGGATGGCTGCATATTTCTTCATGGTGGGCATATGTAACTTTATGTTACGCTAAAATTTGGATATTCTACTTGTGGGAAGAAAATGTTTGTTGAATGTGTTATCAGTAGATGTGGTTACCTCTGGGTGTAGGTAATGTTGTGTGTGTTAATGGTGTAGTGTATGTGTGGTCAGATTTGTTTCAGTCTGTGCTGTCTCCCCCCTTTTCTTGTATGTCAGTGAAGACTGGCTCTCTGCATCCTTGGCTTGGATGAGGGCGTGTCCATGATCTAATGGGGGTCAGTCCAGCAAGGCAGGAAGTTCTTTAGCAGACAGTCGGAGCTAGTTTGGCATGGCTGTGTGAAGCTGGGGTGCAAACTTTGTCTCCTATGTTGCATTTCTCTTGTGATGCCTTCTGGTGGTGGCAGACTTTCTGACCTTCTGTGCTTGGGTGGTTGCTGTTGCACAGACAGGAATGTGGTTCTTGGAGTTGATTTGACAGTTTGTTATTGAGCGATGGGTGACTGAGGTGATGTTCTTTGGTACCTCAGAGTTTCATCAACAGTTGGCCGTGAGAGACTTGCTCGTTCTGGGTGGTTGTTGAACAGGTGCTTGTCATCTCTGATGTGGTGTACCAGGTGATCACCGCCCTTCCGTTCTGTCGCTGGTCACAGCGAGCATGACTCAACTTTGTGGTCATCCATGTTCAGCTTTTCTTGAAGGAACTCTTTCATTTGTCTCATGTCTTGTTCCATGTCGTCTGAGGATAAGCTGTCTTGCTCTTCTGCATACTCAGCACTGTGCATGTCTGAGTGGTGCTGAGGTGGGTTTTGTTGTCGCTTACTCACACGAGTTGCTCTTGGATGAGTCAGGCGATTACCTTTGGACGTCTGGTTAGGTTTCCAGTTGTTCCTATCTTTTGGGTTTCTTGAGAAGTGTGGCTGTTCCCATGGATTTTTCCAGCGGCTGGGCTGAAAGCTGTCGTGGACATGGGGGTCACGTTCTCTGTGCTCTTGATGGAAGACTCTGGTGTCGTGATGCCACTGGGTGTCGTCCAGTGCAAGGCTTGAGTCTTTGGTTACAGAGTTCAATAGTGTGGATGTTTTGTTACCTTTCTTTGAGGCCATCTTCTGCTTGTTGTAGGCCTTCTGTGTTAGGTCACGCAACTGTTGGATGGTCATGGAGCGTGGACAGGCCATGACGCCTAGATGGTGGCTGACTCCAGGGTGCAGGTTTCTTAGGAAGAGGCTTTTGAAGTTCACATCCTCTTCGAGGTCAGGTTCGTTGTGTGCACCAAAGTAGGCTTGCGGAGTCGGTTGTAGTAAGCTTGTGGAACCTCTTTTCGACCTTGCTTGATCTCCAAAGCAGTTAACAGCCCAAGTTCAGACTCAGGGTCTGTAACCGCTTTAATCAGACCTCACGAAGTAGCTGGTAGATTGACTTTGTTTGACTGGGCTTCGATCTAGTAATGTTTCTACCCAGGACTGAAATTTGATGTGGCTCTTAGGAGGTATAACCTGTCTCTGTCAGTCACACGAGGTCTCATTTCCAGATAAAACTCGATATCTTGCAGGTAGGCCTGGATGTCGTGGCCCTCTGCAGAGTTTGGGTTGAAACTGCTGATGTTTTTAGACAGCTTGTTGAGGTCTTTGATGGTCATCCCATGTGCAGCTCCAAGGTCTGCTTGGATGGGAGGTATTCTTTCGTTGGCAGGAAAGGCTTGTGTGGCGAAGGCAGGTGAGGTTTTGGGTTGTGGCCGCTTCGCGCTTTCTCATAGCTGGTTCTTGGATATGGGACTCTGCTCTGCTCAGCAGTGGTGAGGCTGAGAGATGCTTCTCTTTTCTTGGCTCTTGTTTCAGCTCATAAGCATCTTTGAGTTCTTTTCTGACCATGTAGAGCTCATCATTGGTATCGTCTAGTTGTTGGGTCAGATTGTCCATTTCAGTTCTATACCTTTCAAGGTGGTCTTTCAGGGTACTGATTTCAACATTCTTGTCTCTGATGTGATTCTTGGCTTTCTCTAGTAGCTGTTCGGCATACTGGAGTCTGTTTACCAGGTCTTTCTGGACAGCCTTTGAATGTTGCTGGTCGAGCTGCGCTGCTGCCAGGGCTGCTTGGATCTTCATAACTTGTTCCGTTGTTTCCTGCTCCCTCTCGTTGGGTGCTTTGAGTTGATCTTGAACTTTCACTTCCAGCTTGTCTATGCGGCGTTGAGCACGTGTCAGCTCCTCTTGAAGGTGGGTGATGTGCTTGTCGCTCAGTTTCAGCTGGGTTGTGAAGGCGTAGCTTAGGGAGCTGGTGATTTTGACTAGCTCCTCGTGGTTGTTGTTCTGGCTTGAATCTTGTGTCAGGAATCTTCTCAGGATTAGGATTATTATTAAAAATAATAAGTTCAAATGTCTTGGGGGTGAGGCTGTCTGTCATGCCTCTCAGCCAAGTGTTCATATCTTCCCCATGGGCAATGGGGTCTGTTGCAGTCTGCGGCATTTTGGCACGCTGGGGAGAAGAGAGACTGACACAGATCTGTGTAGAGTAGAAGCCTATGTGTGGTGGGACAACTAAGTGTGGTATCAGTGACTGTGACCCACTAGTGAAGTGTGGTGATGATTGTGTTGGTCTCGGGTGTCTAAGTAGACTAGGGATGCGAAGACTTCGTCACTTCTAATGAGGAATAGGAAAAAGAGAGAAAAAGGTAAAAACAATTCAATAAAAAAAAAAATTCCTTTTTGGTTGAGAATTTTTTTTTTTCAATTTAATGTGGTTATCAAGAAGTTAAACAATTTTATTAAATCTCTGTTTTAGACAAAATAATGCAATAATAATGTTGATATCTCTTTCCTTAGTCTGACAGGATTGACACCGTACCCCTTACAGTTGGGCCGCTCACCAGGGAGGCTGCGAAGGCGACAGTTGTTCAACACTTATCTCTATTAAATCGATCTCAGCGTTGGATGAGATGCTAAAATTTGGATTGCGTTTCCAAATGTAGGGAGGTTAGGAAGAACGAAGGAGGGGTTGATTACAATCAAATTCATAAGGATGATTCGTCTTCTTTCATAAGATTGTGTATTTTATTCACTTAGAATTGATTGATGGTTCTTACATGTCCCTACGCATGTGAAGAGTAAAGAGGGAAGAAAGCAGGAGGTGACAGGAGAAAAGGGGAAGGAGAACTCAGGAGTTTACTCGGTAAACTGAGTGGATCGTGTCCACTAGCAGGCTCTGTTGCTGTTATGCTCAACTACGAGTAGAGTGTTGTTGTTCTTAGTTGCTGCACAACTAATCAAACAAAAATAAAATTTGAGGGAAAGAACGTTGTCTTTCTAATTTATTTGAACTCGTAGTGAGGGATAACACTGTCTCATATTAGGGCTCGGGTGGGTCGTCCCAAGCTAGTCTCCAGAGGAAAAAGAATGGTATTAAAGTAAAATCAAAAGGATAAATATGCAAAGTGTAAGTCAAAGGAAATTAAATAACGAAGGAAAATCAAATAAAACACTAATGGCTAAGGATAACCACGAATACAGGGGTAAAACGAATACAATATCTTTATAAGTCTGAATAGAATTTATTGATAGGTAATAAAATCAATTAGGTAGAATGTTTATTAAACTTTAAAGTTCAAGGCTTATTCGTACCTAAAATGATTAGGCATGAGAGGGAATACTAGAAGTAATGATCATATGAAATTATCTGAGGGGGAAATTTGAATGATTCCAAATAAATTTAATGTTTTAATTAAATTTGAATTTGGCACAATTAATAATTGTGAGTTAGTATTTCCCTTTCTAGTAAAGTAAGATAAAGTGGTAAGAAGTGAGAAAAGGGAGGAATAAGAGAGAGAAAGAGACCAACAGGTGTATTAGTTTAGATGTTTAAAGGGTTAAATCACTTTATCGTTGCCCAACAGACACTGAATTCAACCACTGGATGTTAATGCTAACTGCTAACCTTTGAGGCTACAGGCTTTAGCATAGACTTCAATGTAAACAACTGTTTAGTTAGCTTAGCCACACCATGGAGTTTGTTTACAATGGTGTCGGTGTGCTGCGCGTGCGCAGTTCAGATTTGCTTCGGAAGTAGGTTAAGACTTCCGTGTCACGATCGTAACTATGGCAACCAAATCAAGCTCTAGTGGCTAGCATGTGAATAGTTGCATTGCAAGTACAGTTAAGCGTATTACACGAAATGTCGGCGCATTTCAACACTGTACAAATAACAACACCGCTTTTGGTTGGTTTTGCGATGTGGCGCTTAAACTCTCGGTTCGTTCGGAGTTAGATTTAACTTTATTCAAATAGCAGCTTCGTGCTGCAGTGAGGGAAACAGTGATAACGATCTCAGCAGATCTTTAAATCTCTGTGCCAGTTTCTCTGGACACTTAAATACAACAGGTTTTCTTCGCTGTTGGTACAAAGTTAATATTCACTTACACGCAGTGTTAAGCGAAATTAAATGTACTTTGTGAACAGACACAGGCAGGCAAGCATTATCTCGTAATGTTTAACTCAGGGAATCGAATAGCATGGCATAACAATGGGACACGCATTGAAATCAAACTATGAATAATAAGGCTTTGATAAGAAGATTTGAGGAACACGCTCAAACTATTCTTTATCCACCAATTTATTTCCCTTTTAACTACTGCAGTTTAGCTCTGTTCAGCTAACGGTAACTGAGATTCCCTGTTGGGAGTATAGCTATTGAATGACACTGGAACACGCAATGACATCAATTCAGCTATAAACAAGGCATTACAAAAATGAGGAACACGCTCAATTTCTACCTTATTGTACGATCTCAGATGTTAACTTGAAGTTACACTTACTGCAGTTTAATAATGAAGAGGCGGACTCGAGTTACAGCCTTCTCTGCGTTCATTCAAGCGGTCGCGCGCTGCTTACGTCACACACGCACCAGTCTTCAACGGAAGCTTCTCATATTTCATCCGCGGCAGTGAAAATATGAAATAACTTGGTTTATGCTTACAATTTAGGTTAATCTGCCCGCATCCTCCACCATTACTGTAAGGGAATCAGGTAATTTAGCTCAAAGGGAATAATTTAAGATTTTAAAGGGGACTCCACCATTAATATGCAAGGGAATTAGGACAGAATCACTGTTTTACGGCTGATCACTGAGACTGTGGATGGATATTTATATCCAAAATATAGTGAAAACACTATTAATTAGCATATGTAACAAGATCGGCAGATTAAGACATTAACTTGTGAGCACAAAACACAAGATACTTCTCTTTACAATATAAATAAGGCTTTATTGGATAAATCTAAGACATATAAACTAATCTAACACACGCATTCACACACAAGTTGCAGAAAGTGAGGAAATAACTAGTTTCAGAGAATGAAAATGTGAAATCCCAAGTTTAAGCAATATGTGCAATTGCATAGATCTGAACAAACATCAATCACTTAATTAACCCTCAATTAGGTTAAAATTTATATTAAATACACCAGTTCAACTAGTATCTGGAGTACTTGCGTTTCTGTGATGCCGGGTTCCCTTTCTTGTCTGGTTGCTGAAACGGGTTTCCCGAGGTTGCTGATTGGCTGGAGGTTCAGTCTTGGAAGCCAGTGTTTGTCTTGGCTGCGACGCGAAGTTTGTGGTCGCAGGAAGTTTTTAGAAAGCACTTCGGAGATGGCCGGCGTCGCACTTAACTCAAACACGAAACGCTCATGGAAACACAATAAAATAAGACATAGAAATAGAATACGAGTTTGATGATGACCGTGGCGTTTTCTCCTCATGGTTTTAGAGGAGCTGCTGGCGTGTAAGCCAGAGCACTCTCAAAACTAAAGAAGCATGACTAAAAACATAGCACAAAGCTATGCCTAAAAAGAGGAGAGCAAAGAAGGGGGTTGAAGAAGAGAACCAAGAGAAACAAGAGCACCAAAAGCCAAGAGAGTGATTTGATGATGTTTCTAGTATTTAAACCAGGCTGTTTAAAACACCCCAAATGGTGTCTCGACCAATTTTAGCTCGGGGTGTTGCAATGTTTCTCCTTCCCATTCATAAATCAACTGTTATCTCATCATTCACCTGATCTGCGTTTTTCCCGCTCTGGTAACGATAGAATTGTGGACATGATTTCTTATAATAAGAATATGATACATTTGACAAAGTATTGATTGGAAGAAACGTTTCAAGCATGAATTCTCAAAGTCACACATACCAAACCTGAATACGAACAATTAAGCGATTCAATAGTTATTAAAAAATACATACACAATAAATGATTAAAACATGATTGTTAAACATGTGGGTTAGATACATGAAATGGGGTTAGATATATAGCAATGGTTAGCTGCTCGAGTCCTTTTAGTGTCATTTAGATGCATGGAAAGGCAGTTTTCCGGCCATTCGGTGATAGATAACCAAGATAGAGTTCGGTACGGCATGGTAGGACAAAACGACAGTCTGTTCTTTGTCGTGAAGTGGGGGAAGTCAATTTACGAGGAGCTTGTGACTGTAGTTACTATCGTGTGATAGTCATGCGGTCATCTCTTTTGACCATTATTCTTGATAACTTGCCCCAAAATTTTACAGTCTCCTTGGACTTGTCAATGTGTTCTTTTGTGTTAATGTTGAAAACTGTTCTGTGACAGGGGTTTAGGTTTAGGCTTGCTTCAGAGGGGCTAGGGTCTGATTTATGACATCCTGTTGTCTTGGGCCTCTGTGGAATTTTTGTGACTCCTCGTGCCTCAACTCGGTTTTGACCAAATCTTAGATTGTCTGATTCGGTCTGATATCCTACACCTGCTTTCATTGCGCAGACTGAGGAAGATAAGGGAGCAAAATGCTTCTGTGAACAAACAGACACACATCTACAAGTCCCACATACTGAGCAATCAGAAGCGTGCTCATTGTTTACGTTAGATGAAATGAAAACACACTGTCAGACTTTATCAAGAGTTTCATTTTTACCACAGGGGGTACAGGTGAGTGATGCACTATGCTGGATGTCTGCAGACTTTCATAATCAGCAATGATTCATCGCAGACTTGGTCTTGCATAGCCAAATTTCTGACTAACTGCATAAAGTCAGATCCAGAATCACCTATTTATACATAAGAGACAGTCAGGAAGAGAATATGTAAAGCAATAGAGTTTGCTTTGCTTTTATGTGTGGTTGAGGGGTGTGTTTATCTGAAGTAACTGACACTACAATAACAGATCAGTGAAAAACTAATTCAAATAATTGCACATCAGTGTCACCGGTCAGCAATTAGTACAGAAACACTAAAGAAATTAGCAGAAATGTGTGTAGAATATGTAGTGAATTTGCTTTCGCCAACCTAGGGAGGCGAAATAGTGTAGTGATGGGTACTCACGTCACCAATGACGTTATGATTTTCGGATCACGTGTCACTTAAGGTGTGGTTATTATGAGTACATCAGATAAGAAATATTGGAGGGATATCTAACTTGTAGAACCTCTTACTGTATTATCAACACAAGAGTAATAAAATACATTTTATTAACAAAAGATAGACAAGAGTAATCAACAACTACTAAATGAATACCATAATTGAAAAAGGAATAAAGTGCATAAGTGAGAAATGCTCGTTTGACCCTGTTGTCATGACGATCACTCCGGTAAATATCAGTAATGATGTCACTACAGTAATGTGGATATTTTGGCTTTTGAAGGCTCGCCTGTTTGCTCTCGACGGGAGTGTAGCATGTAGAGACGTGTTGACTTTTACATCACAAACATCCCGTATGATGCTTGATGTGCAGAAGACAGTAAAACGGCTGCTCCTGCACACATCACTGATTTATAATCTGCTGTCTGACAAATGATACAGCACTCGTTTTCATCAAGACTTCCAGCCTTTTGATCACACAAAACTTACTAATCGAGCTCTGATACAGAAAATACGCATTATAGACCCCCCCCCCCCCCCCCCCCCCCCTCATATCTCCAATCTTAGTTCCATGTGCACAGGTGGTTCAACACAACATACTGACGCAAACACCACAATCATAACAGGCTAAAAATACAGGAGGTCTTGTCTTCTGGATATTCATACTTTAACTTCACCTTTAATATTTTAATTTCACTAACAAATATTAAGGTTCATTTTAACAAGCCTTTGAAAAAATGCTACATTTAAGGTTGATATGTAACATATACCTTTGTTGTTGTAGAATGACACTTCATGGACTTTGAGAGCAGGTCTAGAAGCTTCCATATCAGTATCAAATAAAAGACAGATAGCAGACCGAGGAGACTTTCTAGCAGATTCCATGCTTATCAGTTATGACAGCTTCTTGAGCTGTCAAAGGAGTATAGCACAGACACCACCTACTTCTCATTTACATGTATTGTAATGCTGAAAGTGATGACCTGAGTGATATTTGAGATCATACATAATTTTCCTGCAGTTATTTACATAACTCTTTAACTCTTCATGTAGTTTACATAGTTGTATAAGACACATTTGCAGTTTAAAGATATCCACTAACTCTGTATTATCATATATTTCATATTAATTTCATATGTAATTTATCTGAATGTGGTATCATTCAGTTATGTGATAGATTTAATGAAGTACACTTTTCTGACAAATAACTATAACTTTCATCATGTTACTAAACAAACACTTACTAAAATTAAAACTAAATATAAAGCAGCAATCTCCAATTAATGTTTGATTTCAAACAGATTATGCATTAAAAATACAACATTAAATTAATCCAACCTAACCCAAAGTTCAGCTAAGATTATACAAGTGTACGGCTTTGTACACAAATAATGATAATGATAATAAAGCATATCATTTCATTAATATGGTACTAAACATAAAAAAGACTAAAGAATAGGCCAGGCTTTAAATGTATCACTTGAAAAAGGTTGAAGACTGATGTAGAATATTCTAGATTCAATGACAGCTGAAGTATAATGCTTTAAATTTCATAACTTAAATTACTTTTACTTCATGAAATGCCATTCTTGGTACATGTAAAGAGGATAATAGTGCTGCCGGTCTGCTGCTCTTAACTACGCACCTGTTTGACACACTTGCATGAAAATAGGGAG
>JADLZN010011089.1:600000-813868 GCA_018155175.1 Sinocyclocheilus anophthalmus
GTCAAATGTACAGGTAATGTGCAAAATAAAGAATGTTTTACAAAATAAATAACAGTAATAGTGTTATTAGTAATAGTGTTAATCATCTGTTTAACTTTTTCTAGATTGTTTTATGTTTTAATATAATTTTAATATAAAACATAGTCAATCAAATGAATGCATACGTTTAATTAATCTTTTTAAAAATCAAATGTAATCAAATAAAATTTGAACAATTCCTTACATTTTTTTTCTTAAACAAAATGTGCTGATTTTTGCGGTTTTAATTAGCATTGACAAACAATTGTGATATTCCTTAAAATAATATTTTAATTAACTCTATTATTATTATTATTGATACTATTACTTTGAGAAGTTCATTCTCGTGTACAATAGTGAGCTAACGCACAACATACCCGTTAGGCCTGCGTAATTTCCGTCATAATTTCTTCAAGGTAAACCAAACCTTTATTTTGGCGAGTAGCAGTGAAGACTTTTGAGTTTTGTGTGTGAATTTTAACAATAGTTAGTTTTATCAAATGAAATGGTGATATGCTGGTGAAGTGAGTCTCAGAGCAGCTCTTGACATGAAGTTCATGATGAGCATTGTCCTCATATAGTGAGAAGGCAGAGACAGAAAATACCAAGAGCACATGTATGTGTAGACGAAACTCAATTTCACAAAGAAATACACGTGGAATATGCAGACTTCATATTCCAAGCAGTCTAATACTTAGTCCATATCACAGTTTGATTAAGTGAATAACTGTACTTTTGATAAATGTTTCCAAATTTTGCCCAATTCCGTTAGATGGTAAATTCCATTTTAATTAATGCAATTCAGTCTGTTTTCTGCATCGTGTAAATCACAGGGCCCTATTGTGATCACTGAAATTCATAGGGCAATGAAGTGAATGATACATTCTGATGTTATAAGAATTGTTTAAATCCACAAATGGCTTTCTGAAAAGTTCTCACAGACAAATGCAAATCTCCAATATAAAATGTTCCAGGATGTCATTTCAACTTAGTTCCAGTGAGTTCACAGGCAAAGCCCTGAAGAAGTTCTCCTCCAAAAGCTGAGGATAATTTCAGCCTCAGGGGCTCATCAACCTCAGCGCTGCGAGAAAAAATTCAGAGGCCCCACTCCACCAAAAATAAACAGGTAAATATGAACAAGCCTGCGGCATGGTGGGAAATTATGCAAATTGTATTTCCACTGAGGTGAATCTTGACTTGAGCTTTACCGATCGTTGAAGTAAAAATACCACAGTAGCGACTGGCTCTCAACAGAGATATATATCTCCAAACAGCTGAGAAGTGTATAACATTGCAACAGAAATGTAAGTATTGGCTAAAATTTAGTGATGGAAATGGTTTGGTAATGGGAGTTACAACTGATGAGGAGTTGTACACTTTTGGCAACCATTTGCTGATTTGCTGCAAATCTGCCACAAAACAGCCACAGGTTTGCCACAAATCAACAGTCATATTTTGCACGTTTGAAGTGAGCTTCTAAAGTATTTTCAAAAAGAGCAACTGTGTATGCTGAAACATCACTGATTCAATTGTTCTCTTAACAACTGCTGAATATGTATGTCTGAGACTAGACAATATGTATCGTGCCACCACTGTGTGAAACAGTTTTATTGATCCTTATTACATTACTTGGATATTCTTGAAACATCTCAAATTTAAATGGTAAATGTAAGATTTGATATATTTGTGCAAAAGAATCAACTTTAAAATAGTATAAATTTAGTCTAATAAAGGTGAATGTCAGTAAAAATATCTTTAAAATCCTTAAAACAAGAAATGAAGACATATTCAGAGACTATCAAATATCTTGTTTGTTTTAAATATTTATTTGCCAGTGGAATATGTAAAAAACAAACTTCAAGATACATTTTAGATGTTTTTTTGCTTTAAGATGTTTATTGCTTTCACGTATAAATCTAATGCCGTTTTAATAATGTTTATGCTAAGAAACATAGAAAAACATGGGGATTGAAAAAATAATAATTTTAAGATATTTCTTGTTTTTTTTTATATATATATTTTATTTTTTATTTTATTTATTTATACATTTATTTAAAGAATCAATAGATTCCATCCCAGGCATGCAAGCAGGAGAGGATCCAAAGATGTACAGTATATGAGGGCAACTACTGTGCGACATAATTAAAAAATATGAAGCAGTGCAGTATCGATTCACATCCAATATAGATAGATGAGCTGGAGAGGTTATGTGTGCTCACAGAAGGGACCATATCAACATGAGTTTGCCTGATCCAATCTTTAAACTTTAACATATTCCCATAAACATTTAAACACAATCTATATAGCCCTTTAGGGATTATGATAGAACATCTCTAAGATTGCATGAAATTAAAACTTGTTCAAATTAAACAGTTTTTTTAATAGGTTGGTGTACATCACCCTTGGCAAAGAAATGTATTGTTTTAATTAATTTAAAGCATGACGCATTTGAAACAGGCAGCTTGAAGCCAAACTCATCCCCACTCAAGCGCTTGTCTAAACGGTGCATTTTAAAGATATTTCAACTGTTTTCATGTCAACACTAATATAACATCGTAACAGAAGTGGATTCATCAGTCAATTAATATTTGCTATATTTACCTGAGCTATAGCACAACAGATGTTTGGCTGGCATGGTCCTTTTAGGATGCTGGATCTAAACCGTCTGGCTACAGATCTTTCTCCACTGACGGCCTTTCAAAAGTAACTGTACTGTTGAAATAAATTGTTTTGAAAGCAACAAATAAATTGTATCACAGAATTGTATTACAGATTTACATAAATTAATAAACTTAATGTGATGCATATAAGAAAAGGCAAGACTTCTGCACTCAAAATAAAAAAAATAAAAAAAATATATTGGCACGTTTTATTATTAACTATTTGCATATATTTAATTGTAATCATATTTTCAAAATGAATTCTAATTGCTTAGAATCAGCTTAAATCTGTTGTAAAAGCAATTACGTTTAGTTAAAAAGTATTAACATTAAAATATGGATAGCTGTAATGTATAAGATTTAGTGATGATAAATATATAAACCAGGCTATTGTGTATTTAAAGCAGTCGATTTATGAATACAATTACAGAAATCTTAAATTTATGTAGGACTGAAAAATATGAATTACATCGTGTTTTAGTTATGTTAAAATGGCATAATCCAAATGGATGGAAATATATTTAATTCAAATGCATAAATCTTATATTTAAATGATGAGTGTACAGCAGATGTTTTGCAAGTAATTAATATTTTTAACTCTTAAAGGAATAGTTCAAGCTCAGTTGGTGACTGACTAAAAATAAACAAGTATGGCATAGGCTATTTCGCCCATAAGCAATTTAGTCTTTAATATTCTTAAAAAGCTGTGTTAACTTGGTTAATTTAGGAATTTCATCTTATCTAAAGAAATATATAGCTCAGTATCATCAGCACAACAGTGGAAACTAATCCAATGTTTTCTCATAGTTTTTCCAAGAGGCAGCTTATATATGAAAACAGCAGAGGGCCTAACACAGATCCTTGCAGCACTTCATATTTTACCACTGTAAGGTTAGATGCGTCCTCATTTACAGAGACAAAATGGTAAGTGTAGGACAGGTAGGATCTAAACAACCCAAATCCTGGAGGGCCAAGCCCTGCAGAGTTTAGTTCCAAACTCTGATCCAACACATATATCATGTAGTTTGCAAACAGGCCTAAAGGACTTAATTAGCTGAAACTAAACTCTGCAGGGCTGTAGCCCACCAGGAACTGTGTTTTGCACCCAATCTAAACCATCTTAATGCCTGTTCCTGAATACCAATGTTATTCTGTAATCTATCTAACAGTATGTCATGATCTATTATGTCAAACACTGCACTAAAATCGATCCAAGCAACTGAAATGCAGCCTTAGTCAGGTGCTAGAAGCAAGACATTTGTAATTTTACCAAGTGCAGTTTTAGACATTTTAGACACAAATCTAATATTTGAAACATAAATCATATATCACATACTTTCAGGAGGTCCTGCACCAGCTGGGCATCTGCCATTGAGATGAACAGGAATGAAACTGGATGGTTGAGGTATTATAGACCTCAAACTGTGAGCTGCCACAGTCAGAGCACTTTCCTTTATAGAAAGTTGAATTCTCACTACAGGACCCACTCTAACATGAAAGACGATTCAAGGGACTTACTTTGTCAAAAAAGTACATGTTCTACATTTCAAAAATAGACAGTGACAGAGCCTTTGAGTGGAATCAAACATCATCCTCGGAGACGCTTCAGTATTTTTATTGTCAGTACTGCAGCCGCTGCACCGGTGGCTCCATGTCAGACTGAGAGAACACCAATAACACACATATTCCCTGTGAGTGCTTGTGCGTTTACTTAAAAGGGCAATGGTGCATTTCTCTTCAGGAGAACAGAGAAGACATCCTGCAGCGACCCCCACTCCCGCCGGAAAACAGAAGGAGGGATGAAGAAAGAGGGGGTGGGATTTTTCTTTTAATGACACTGTGTGTGTGTATATATATATATATATATAATATAATGTGGCAATGATAGGACCATTTGTGTCCGTACCTTCTTATCCAAAGAGTAGGATCTCCAAGTACATTTCAACAGTATAAATACAGTCCCACATAAATACGTCCTCCACTTAAGAAATCAAACAAACAATAACATTGACGAAACCAACAACAGTAGGCAGTAACACTGACCCGATCTAAACCAATGGAACCAAAAAACCCAACAGTATGTCAGTGGATTGGTTTGATGGGCTCTGCACTGGGTGAGGTTGATTTGCATGAAATGAAAGTTGCACCATGCAGATACACACGTGCTTTTACAATATGAAAGCACTGATGAGACAGAAGGAACGGGGAACCGCAGAGAGACACAAACGAGAGATGACAGAAGCTTGATCAGGACACGGGGTTGTGGAGAACTCTACTGGAGGTCTGAGACTAGACAAGCTCAAGTGGCTTAGATATAGTTCATATAAGATGGTGTGAATAGTGATGTGGCTTGTAGGTTTGCTCTGTTAGATGGGCAGCTGGAACTTGACATCAACCTGGGCCTCTTTGGCCAGCGATACAATTTCAGAAAGCTTTACAACCTAGAAAAAAAGATTGAGAAAGGTATGGTAAATATTTCAGAGTTGACCTTTAATTATGATCATCTTAATTATAACACAATGACCTAAATTTTAATAGTAAAATGCAAAAAGTGATGATTGTTGATTGTTAAAAAAAAGCTGTACATAACGGTACATAAAAAAACAGTATGTCCTGCATGGCTGTCTTAATCATACAGTGGTTCCGCATTCAGGGAGGAAAGACAAATTGCTTGTAGCTGGAAATCTGGTTTGTATAGTCATTGTATAATAATGAGATTTGCTTTGATTCTATTTGACAGCAACATTTGCTTTAATTTTTCCTTTTGTACACTTTCCCCTTTTTAATTAACACAGGTGCAATTTGTTACGTTAGTTATTGGATTAGGTAGCATGAATTAACAATGAACAGCATTTGTTTTACACAGCATTTATTAATCTAGATGAATTTATTCATAATTTATTTGTTTGATTTGTTTGTTTATTCATAATACATTAACGCCATTTATAATTTATACTTGAAAGACGTATTATGTATTTATTTTTTTATTTATAACTTGAAATATTAATATATGTAGAAATTAATATTATAAAACGAACTAATTAATGAATTGAACCTTGTTGTGAAACCATTTTTTCTTATGCATGTGAATTTTTATTCTTTATTCTCCAAAAAAAAAAAAAAATGTAAATGCTGCCATTTTAAACATTAATGTCAGGTAAAGTTGTGGGAAGTTTTGTCCTGTCTCTCAAGAAAGTGATACGAGTTTGGAACAACTGAGGGGTGACTAAACGATGACAGATTTTTCATTTTTGGGTGAACAGCTCCTTTAAAACCTCATATTTCTTTGGACTATCAATTCGATTCCTGAACCATGATGGGCAGATTCATCTCTCCATTTCCACCCCGTGTCAGTTTCAATTTGCTCATATGCATGCATAAATAAGAGAAACGCACCATTTTGGCCGCCTCGTCCAGATCATCACAGGCCAGGATCTTCAGAGGGCTGGCAGCGATCAGAGCCTTGGCATCGTCCACTCTTGTTCCTGGATATCAGACAAGCGTGATGAGAGTGAGATGAAGGACAGAAAACATGAGCCACCTGCACAAATATCCCTTTCCAGACACCTTTTTTCTTTCTGTCACCCTTCTGTCAATGTTTCCTCTCTCCCAGACGTTCCAGGTCTTCTTGGGGGATTTGTGCTACCTTTTATTGATATAGACAGTACAGTGTTCTCACAGTTTCTCACTAATGAATTTCCAGGACTTTTCCATGACCTTTCTAGTCGTCTGCACTTACTGGATAAGGATTTTTAATCATTTATCAAATTCAGACTTCTTCTCTAAAGAATTCTAAGAAGCGTTCTGACCAATCTGTGAACCGGTTAATAATAATAAAAAAAAGAAACAAACAATTTCAATATCATAATAGCTAGCAAGTTGCAAGCAAGTTTTACTTTATACAATAGCAATATCTAACCGATGACATGATTTTAAAATAGTGTGTAACTAGAAAAATCTATATTTACTATAATCATTTTATTTAATGAATAAACTCTGATAAGCCTTTGTGTCCTGTTCGTGTGATTTTCTAAGGAAACCTGAAGTGCTTGTTCTTTTGGGTATAACTGATAATATGATTCAGTTTTTCAGATCAGCGTCCTTTTAAACAAAGTTTAAAAAGTTGGGTTTCAAACTATCCCTTCACCTCTCCATTAATCAAAGTCACCCGCACCATCAATCATAATCATAGTATTAAGTTCGGTCTCTCTCACCTTGTAACCGCACTACGATGGGGATTTTCAGTTCTAAGTCAGTGACAGCCATGATAATGCCCTGTGCGATGACATCACACCGCATGATGCCACCAAAGATGTTCACCAAAATAGCTTGGACCTGTTACAGAGAACACAGAAAAACACTGAATACTTTCTGGCATAAGAGATGTGATAAAAGAGCGGCAATAAGAACAGGAGACAATGTAATTCCCTTGATCATGATATTACCTTTTTATCAGAGGTGATGAGCTTGAAGGCTTCCGTCACCTGCTGTGCAGTGGCTCCGCCTCCAACATCCAGGAAGTTAGCAGGTGTTCCACCATGTAGTTTAATGATGTCCATGGTGGCCATAGCGAGTCCAGCCCCATTGACTAAACACAGGTGACATCATATGTATTGTTTACACATACACATATTCAAACTAGTCAAAATGGTACATCAACACAGAAAGTTTACTGAAAGTGCAAAATGTAATATATAAAGATCTTTAGTTCTAATTCTTTTTTTAGAAATGTTAAAATATAAAAAAAATGCTGATATGTGGGTTTCATTTTTGAATCGTCCACTCAGTGCTGTGATAATGTTTCTCTAATGGATGTTTGTGGGTTTTTGTACTGACCCAGACAGCCAATAGTGCCGTCTAGGCCGATGTAGTTGAGGTCTGCTGTGGCTGCCTGTCTGTCTCTGGCATCCTCCTGCGTCCAGTCTCGCATGTCGAACACTTTCTTCTGTCTATAGGCAGCGTTTGAGTCAAAGTTGATCTTAGCGTCCATACACATCACTGCAAAGCACAGAAGAAAACATCTATGAATGCATGAAACTATGGGCCTGTTATGGATTATAAAGGTGGACAGCATTTGAAAAACTGACCATGCATTGTTTTTCCTGCACTAACACTGTTAAAGCACCCCAGAGCCAACACAAATTACCAACACATTCTAATAAGCTGAAACAAACACCAGATCTTGAGCTGCACAAAAGTAAATGAGCACAGTGTCACATTTAACTTAACACAAATAATTATTTGATTTAATTGCCTTGTCCAAAAATCCATATTGCAATATTGATTGTGCAGCTCTAGGACTGGGGTTGTTTAATGTGTACATAATGTATATAAAGTATAAGGTGTCTGCTTTAGGGTACCAATGCCAGATGAATCCTCCACCATTGGGTTGATCTCCAACATAGATGCATCATACTTGATGAACACATCATAAAGTTTCAACATGTTTTTTGCAGCTTCATTGATCAATGCAGGGGGGAAACCCATCTTCTCTGCTACCTGAGAGAGAGAAAAAAAAAAGAATAAAAAAAATTTTCATGCAGGGGTCAGTGTGGGAACTGTATACACAGTAATACTCTGCACCTCACCTTAACAGCCTGATCCATCTTTATTCCCTGCATGATATCAATAGGCTCTTTCACAATAGCATCAGGATTCTCTGCAGCCACATCCTCAATGTTCACGCCCCCCTGAGAACTGCCAATCAGCACAGGGCCCTGTAGGGGGTGGAACAGAACCCATATCATTTTCATGGCCGGTGAAACCAGTAAAGTGCTGACATTTCAGGTCACGCCACAGTAAAAGTTGCCCTCTACTGGCCTTTCTGCTTACTGCAGCACATAAAGTGGTGATGTCATTTTTGAACGCTTGTAAAAAGACTTTGTACTTGAATGCCCATATGCAAAGCAGTTTAATAGATAAACCATGCAGTAATGGCCCAGTCCGTGACCTCTCACCTGGAAGGACCTCTCCATGGTGATGGCAAAATAATACTCTCGGCGTGGGTATCTGCGCTCGCAGATAAACACCTGGTTACAGATTCGCCCTGCCTCTCCTGTCTGCTTAGTGAACAGCTTCTTGCCAATCATCTTAGAGGAGATATCTCTCGCTTCCTCTGGCCTGCAGACACAAAGCGAGTGAGAAGACAGGGAAAATTGGAAAAGTAATAAAGTGATGAAGAATAAAGTAAGCACAAACACTCACGAGTAAACGATTCTGACACCGCCTTTCAATCCTCCCTCAAAAGTGCCTTTGCCTCGACCACCCGCCAACACTTGGGCTTTCACTACCAGGTCTTTAGAGCCTGAAAAAAAGAGAAAGAATAAACAAGAAAGATGAAAAACCTTGAATAATGCCAACCAAACAGACACAGAAGTCCACAAAACACACGGCCGTGCTCAAACAAACAAATAGCACATAAATTGACAGAGATGAAAAATTCACTACAGAGCTGCTGCATCCTCAACCAGTGAGTCACACTGTAATTAGCTACAGTCTCGAAACCTGCACAGATCTGCTGTACAGACACACAGAACAGGCTTCCAAAAGGCTGGACCTGATTGTTATGATAAATGTAATGGCACATAACAGACCAGGAAGGATTAAATCGTTTTAATTCATTTGGATTTAAACTGCATAACCAGTTGAAAACAACAGACGTGTGACGCCAATAAGAATGATTTAGGAAGGCACTCAATTCCACCTGTTTAGTAACAATTCAATTTCAACTGGGAGTTGTAATTTTACGAGCTAACTTTTCAATAAACAGACAGAACTATGCATTTTATTAATACAAAAATGGTATTAATAAAAATGTGTTATTATTTACTCACCCTCATTTTGTTTAAAACCCAAAAGACCCATCCTAACAAGGAAATATTAGGCAAAATGATCATGCTGCCTTTTTAATGCCTAATGGCTTGAATTTGACTGTTCCTCATTACACTACAAGTTGTACAAGTTTAAGGCAGTGATGTTTTAATACTTTTATTCATCAAGGATGCATTCATTTGATCAAAAGTGAAAGTAAAGACATTTATAATGTTACAAAAGCTTTCTATTTGAAATAAATGCTGTTCTTTTAAACTTTCTATTCATCAACAAATCCTAAAAATATGTATTATGGTTGACAAAAATTGGTAACATTGGTAATAATAAGAAATGTTTCCTAAGCACCAAATCATCATATTAAAATAATTCCAGATGGATCATGTGGAACTGAAGACTGGAATAATGACTGCTAAAAAAATCCAGCTTTGCCATCACAGAAATAAATTACATTAAAAATAAATTACAATACTAAAGTTATTTTAATTTACAATAATATTTGACAATATTACTGTTTTTTATCTTTTTTTTCTGGAATTGTTAATCCCTTTTCATGGTTGCTTTCAATGTATGGAAAACAGCAGCATGAATGTAATAATAATAATTTATGCATTTAGCAGACGCTTTTATCCAAAGCGACTTACAGTGCATTCAGGCTATACATTTTTTACCAGTATGTGTGTTCCCTGGGAATCGAACCCACAACCTTTTGCGCTGCTAACACAATGCTCTACCACTGAGCCACAGGAACACTAGATGAACCTCCACAGAACATCTGTCACAGGAGGTTTAGACATCAAGATGGTGAGTAAATACTGACAGAATTTTCAGCTTTGGACGAATGAACGACTTACCCTTTTAAAGTTGTACCATGTTGGAGCACTGAAAAAGGGAAGTGCCCCACAGAATGCTATTAAACTGCTGATTTGGCATTGTGAAACTATACATTTTTCCAACTTTGGCCATGTTGCAATTGTGCAAATAAAACACTCCTACTTTTTGCAACCCTGAATGTACAGTTCAGTGCATTTACCAGAAATGAAATGCACAGCAAATTATTAGGCTATTCATTTGGAAACAGTAAGTTAAAGAGTAAAATCCAATTTTATTCAGATCTGAGACACACCAAGATTCAAACTAATGGGTCACTTAAACCCATTCTCTATTGTGCATGTTTCTCAGTCTAAAGCTAGTCCCTTGCTTGTGACACCCTACCCTCCTTTATTCCAGCTAACAGCACTGCCTGTCCATCACGGGTCTGTGCGGGTGCTGCCTATATGCTGACAGTTAGATTAAAGTTTAGGCCAGCCACATTCTCCAGAGGTGGCACAAATCTATGTTTAGCCTGCAGTGTGTTTGAGAACAGCACAACAGCTGAATTCAAGACCCTAAAATAGGGTAATCTGGCAGTCCTGTTCAAAACACTGTAATCTGACCTGCGTAAAAGCATTGCCAATGGCATTCCCTAAATGTATATACGCTGTGTTGAAATACTACTCAAGATCATTCCAATGTGAAAAATATGTAAACAGTGGAGAATACAACTGAGTCGGTGTGCATATGTTATGGAACAGTTATGCAGCCTGCATTCCTTTGAGAATAAATATTGTCGACTTTCCTCAATTAGTGCGCAGCTGCATACGTTCATGTGTTCTTACCGATCTGCTTGGCAACAGCATAAGCCTCATCAGGCGTGCTGGCCACCAAACCTGTGGGCACAGAGATGCCCGCTTCCTTCAGCAGCCCGATGCTCATGTATTCATGCAGGGAGAGGTTCCTCTGCTGCTGCACTGACAGCATTGGAGACGGCTGGTTCCCATGATTACCAAATAGACCCGATGTCCCACCAAGCACCTGGTAATCGAACGTTAAGAGAGAAAATGCTAATTAAATCCAACACAAATAAATTCTGCCAAACGAGACTGAACAAGCGATACTGTTGCTACAAAGCCATGGTCATATTTACACCGCAAACACTAACTTCTGTAGATTGCTAAATGTAATTCACAAACGGAAACATGAACAAGCAAAGTCTCAGCTTTACAAGGAAAAGGACTTTCCCTTTCCCTTGCTCAATAGATTAATACTTAACTGACTTTAGTAGAGTCTTTCAATAATATGTGGGATATTAGAATATGTGGTATCATTATGTATATTGAAACAGACTGTCTGTACCAGCAATATAAAGATGATTAACTGATGAATTAATGACTGATTAATATTTTTGCTGTAATCCAGAGTACACTCAATATAGGAATAGTCCTTTATGGAGCGACTTGGGTGTCTTACTCAAGGGTACAACCTTCTAATGACCAAACAAAAGACATTTATGATTCAGGAGGTTTACAGTAAAGAATACTATCATTTTGTTCATTACAACAAGCATATTTTGCAGTTCTGAGTGGTTTAAGAGTTAACTTTATTAACCAGCTGGCACTAGAGTTGAACAGAAACACTGAAGTGAAACAAAACAGACTGTCCACGTAGGTCAAAGTTAACTCGGAACCCCAGATGACATGTACAGTGTGTATGATAACCATATAAACAAACAAACACATTAAGCTCCCAGACAGAATTTAACCTACATCTGCCTAACTCCAAAAGAGCATCCGTTCAGTAGAAAATGAATAGGTTTTCAAATCTAAGCATTAGTAATAATGACAGGCAGCTAGCCTGAAGGCTAAATGTCAAAGGAGAATCGCCCACTTGGTGTCACTAAAAGTGGTCAAAAAAGCAAGCCACTTCACAAATGACAGTCGGATATAGTTATCTGATGTGTGTACGCAAAACTGACCCTAGCTGCCGAGCTTAAAGTCGTCCTTGGGCCGGAATGCCACAGTCCAGCGGACAACCGGCCACAGATCAGGGACGTCGCCATGTTGCTCTGTGCACAAGCAGCGCAGCACCAAAACAAATGACTGCACGCGCCTGCGTCAGGACGTGCGTCAACTGCGCAACTCCACTTTGAGAATCGCGGCTGGCTATTTCCTTCCCCGTGAACCAAAGATTACTATTCAAATCAATTCACGCGTTTACTGTGACAAAGATTTGCTTTCTTTTGGGATTTAAGATGATTTAATTTGTAAAATGTCTACATCTCATAGTGCACAAGCTTCAACCAGATCGTGAAAGGTGTGCTTTCTGTTAGGAGACTCATCTACCAAGTAAGATATACAGGTAAGTTTAGACCATGGTGTGATTTCCAGTAAAGTGTTGCTTAATTATGCTTATGCGGATCCCCAGCATTGCACGTCCTTCCCTCTCACTAGTAGTCTTTTCAGTCTGCTCAGCAAAAAGATTCCTTCAGTGACTCTTTTCATACTTACGCCAGTAGATGGCAGCAAGTGAGTGTACTTTTGTGCGTTGTGACAAGTTATTGAATCATGTACCTGTCATTCAAAAATGGTGTTTAAGCCACAAATCACAATTAAGCAGATCTATTCATATTTTCTCCACCTTGTCAAGTTCTAGGTATGACTTTTGACATGCTATAACAAAAAAAGGCATTCGTTTCTACGGTGTAGCCTACATCAATTGAATTGTGCATATAGACATCAGTCTTTTTTTTTACACAATAATGATTCCTCCACCTTTTCTCACAATATCTCAATGTCTTTATGTAAAACAATAAAAAAAATGCGCAATTTTACTCTGTAAAATACAAAAAGGAGTGATTTTATTATTCCTATTTTTTTATTGAAAGGTTAGAACTTCAAGTTAGATGGTACTCCAAATACTTTAGGTCATAGGGATTCAGCGGACATACAATTTGGACTACTGCTATATAACTGTTTGTCTGTTTTAGCACAGTTTAAATACAATGTCTAAGGCAGTTCAAAATGGAAAACCCATCCTCAAATGTCCTGGAGTGGGACTTGGGGTTCTTGTGACAGACTCCTCCAGTCCAGGATGTGTCCTGTTAGGAAAAAGAAAAACCAGAGTTGGGAAAGGCACCTACCAGTTACCAGGAGGTCACATTGAATTCAGGTGAGTTTACTGTCACAAAAATGCATCAATGTGGTCTTTTACTAATGTATCAAATTCTCTCTAATTCCTGCTTATTCGTTAACTTTTCTTATGCCCCAGTGCATTAATACACATGTGTTGCATGTAAATTAATCTCAATTATCAGAGAAACTTGGGAGGAATGTGCCCAGAGAGAGGTGATGGAGGAAGCTGGTGTCCGACTAAAGAACCTTCGCTTTGGATCAGTCGTCAACTCCATCAGATTGGAGGAAAACTACCATTATGTCACAATCTTCATGCAGGGAGAACTGGACAGGTCTTTCTCAGCTGAACCAGTTCATTTGGAGCCAGAGAAGAATGAAGGTAAACCATTTCTTTGAATGTGTTGTTGCCTGTGTAGTCTCAGACCCAGATGGCCCACCCACAGATCATTCATGATAGTGATAAAAATCTGTCATGTGAGACTATTGCCTGTCTCACGCCAACTTGGCAGTCACCGTTACAACAGGTTTTAGCAGTTTTGCGCAAATATTAAAATGTTTTTTGAATACAGTGTAAGATAATGATGACATGGCTTTTTATAAAGCACTAAAAGCTTAAATCCCATGTTTTTTTATTTTAAAAGTAATATATATGTTAGACAAACTATTAATTAAGATGACATTAACATAGAAATAAAAGTAGATCTACACACAAGTTATCTCTGTCCCAATTTCAAAGTCTTGACCTTCTTAATTATATCCATCAGTTATAATCATACAATTTGACATAATCAGTTGAAGTGATATTCAGTTATTTGTAAGAATCGGTCACTTTATATTTTGTTTAGGCACACTTTTAATATCTAAATGGGTGCTTTTTGGTCAGAATAAACACCAGTGTGAGCCAGACTATATGTCGATAGTCAAAACAAAGTATGGCAGCAAAAGTATCTGTAGATTTATTTTATATTTACATAGTCATGCACTGTATAAAACCAAATCATGTGCTTTGGATTTCTATGTCGTATGTTTGATTTCTATGAGTAAGTAGTGACCAAGTATAAATTAGTTTATTTAGTATTAGACATCAATTTATTATATGAGTGTAGCTAATACTGAAAAATTTGTGATTCGTTTTTAGTTATTTGACTGTATCTGCCCATATGCCAAGCAGCAGCAGTATTGCTGCAGTATTTCACTGCAAGCTTCAGATTCATTAGTTATTTCTTTCTCAGGTTGGACATGGAGGCGGTGGGAGGATTTCCCCCCTGAAGAGCAGCTATTCTTGCCATTAGCCAACCTGAGACAGCAGGACTTCCAGCCATTCAGAAAGAGTTAAAGGGATTTTCTGTAATTAAGAAATCACCTTATCACTCCCTGACTTAACCTTATTCAGGTTCAGGTGAACTGAACTCGCCTTAGGCCTTTTCTCACTCATTTTGAAGAGAGCGTTGACCTATTGAAAGGACACACGCCCTGACCTTAAGTTGTGAGATTGACATACTGTACTTTCAGATTGACTGTTATGGATAATTAATTACTGAATGTTATTCCAGCTTCTCAAAAGCCTAATGATTTTATTGAACACACATGTGTATTAAATTATATCTAAGGCTATTAAGCTATTAGGTCTTATCAGTCATATTTTTTTTGTACATGCCAGTATATTAAGTATACAGCATGTTATGTGTGATATTTTGTTAAAATATTTAGGTAACAGTTTACAATAAGGTCTTGTTAACATTACTGAATGCATTAGGTATCCCAAAAGCAATACTTTTACAGCATTTAATTTTGCCCAATGCTAATTTCTACATATATACATTTTCACATTTCAAGTAATAAACTAACATGAACCTGTATTAATAATGAATTGTACAGTATTTTATTGTAAAGTGTTACCGATATTTCATCATAACTTCCTCATGCAAAATTACTCTATCTGTTCCCACCAGACAAAACCCTTTGCATTTGTAATACTACTGCAAGGATTTCATAACATATTATTTTTCCACATAAACCTTACCTGCACTCAAATAAACATTACATGGTAGTTTTCAACCTGGTAGGTTGGACAGTCTCATTTTTTAGAAACCACGCCCCCTATCAGTGAACTGATTATATTATATTTTTTTATATTATATTATATTATATTATACGTTGTGTGTTCATGTAATTTATTTATTACATTGAAATATAACTTTATTAAAATGAAACAAACGATGTTATGTATATTTGGTGGAAACAGCGCCCCCTCCCCGTTCATTGATGAACATGCAGTCTGAATCCGGTCGCTCGAGCTAAATGCGCCACAGCAAGTTGTGAAGCAGCACAGTGTACAGAGAGGTCGTCGGATTCGCCAAGCTTTCGCTGTAGTTCGGTGGGGGGAAAAATACCTTGACAAAACAAATTTCAGTTACACAACATGGTGAAACTCGCTTTCAACTCCGCTCTCGGACAGAAGGATTTAAAAAAGGAGGAGAAGGATGAAGCGTTGATCCCTCAGGATGTGGTGAGTTTCGTTAGCACAAACGCTAACCGGCTATTGAAATTCAACACAGCGTTAATAACAACATTTCTTTTAGCCATTACATTTTTTATAACGTGTTTATTTGTTGTAACTGTGGTCGGTCAGAGTGTTTAAATAAACATATGACAACATTAAATGAATACATAAATGATGGATTTTTACAAAAATAAACAAAGTAAATAAAAACATAGTTGATGTTTGACTGGAATATAGACGTTACATCAGTATGACTGAAACACGTTTGTTTGGGCTTTGTGAGGATTATAACCTTATTTTTTATCTGGTAGTTTTGTTTTTGTGTGTGTAGAGGGGAAGCCATCTCCTGCCTTGTTTCAGAGAGTGTGTGTGTGTGTGTGAGTGAGTGTCAGACAGCTTTGAGCTTACAGGAAAATGGCCGACAGTCCAACACAGACACCAGGATATATACACAAAAATCCTATTGCATTGCACTTTTGAGATGTTTTCCATCAAGATTCCTAATGCATGCACGTGCAATGTTCAGATAAATAAAAAATATTGCATTATAAGGAATGCACGTACAAAGGTGTGTGTATGTGTAATCATGCATTGCATTTTTTAATGCTTGTTCTAGTAGCCTGATGCATGTCTGTGCAGTCATTGCAATATTTAAAATTAAACAGTTCATTTCATATGAGATTTGCATTTAAAGTAATGTGGCTGTATAAATTTGTCCCTTGCACTTCCTGAATAGGTTGCAGTCGTAAACATAGTAAAATCAGGAAGAGGAAATACATGTTTAGCCAGCTTATCGTGGGAGGCTTTCATTAGTGTGAGACCAGCTCCCACTCAGATGCATGCACCGTCTGGCTGCTTCTGTTCCTCAGATACGATCATCAGCTGCCACTGAGGATGAGTCAGCGCCTAGTGTGCGAATTGGGTTGATAATCAAGAAGAAGAGGTTGTGAATCATTCATAAGACACTGTTGTGTCTGCTGAAACACTACCACTGCGATCAGACCAACGGTGCAGCCTGATCTCACTGGCACTATTTCAACAAGGAGCGTTTCTGCAGGCATATGTCTTATGAAAGAAGAAGAAATTGATTCAGAAGGTTTCATGCATGGAGCAGTGCTTCTTACCTTTAGACATTTCTGGCAATCAGAGACTCTAATACTTATCTAAATTGGTTAAAAGGTGTCAATTCATCATGAGATAAGCTGTAAAGATCGTGCTGTGTGGTCTGAAATCCTCTGTCACACAGGTGATCAAAGCCTCACTGAACTACCAAAACCAGCCACCTTTGTTCCTTGGAAAAACTCCTGAAGGCTCTGGTTAATTAAACAAAGACGGTCTCTGTTAGCCAAGCCATAATCTGCAGTGTGTGTGTGTGTGTGTGTGTGTGTGTGTGTGTCGCGAGGGCAAGGCTGTGTGTATTTGAAACGGGTGTGTTTGTGTGTAAACGTGAGAGTGAGTCTTTGAAGCTTTTTGTCTTAGGCTTGTTTTTTTACAAACTCCACAACAGGAAGTGCATTCATGCAATTATAACGTCGCATGACCATAAGACATTGATGCGTGTGTGCTGCATAGATTAAAAGAAATTAAGTCTAAAATGATAAAAAAAAAATGTAGACCGATTAAGCCGAACATTGCATTAGGGTGATTTTGAATGTATTTCATGTTGTGCAGATGCTGTGCCTTCACAGATAATTAAAACATGGATTTGTGTCCTAGATTATAGCTTCAAAAGTCTAGTATAACTTTAAAGTCTACTAGTAATAATTCAGTAGAAGAGCATTTGAATATGCAGCTTCAAATATTTGCTTAATCAGGATTTATAATCAATGTGTATGTTTATTTTTGTATGTCATTTTAAAAATTTTTGATGGGTGCAGATATTTGTAACTAACTGTTTATTTTGATAATTGAGCGATCTGTATTTTTATTGAAAAAAAATAAATGTATAAACAGTTACTTTCATATTACACTTTAAGGTGTCATTACAGTGTACTTAGTACTATTAATTATTAGAGCCCGACCGATATGGGTTTTTTGGGGCCGATACCAATACCGATATTAGGATTAATAGACCGTTTTTGATCGTCGCGCGTATTCTTTGTACTACTGTATAGTAAAAGTACCCGTCCCAAATTTAGGACTCTTTCCCATTAAAAACATTCGTGTGTCCAAACATTTGACTGGTACTATTTTTAGAATACAGTATATACATAAACAGAATATATATACACAAACACATTTTTTGCAATGATCACTCAAATTGTGGTGATCAAACACTTATAATGGTGACATAGATATGTAAGGGCATTTTAACAATTTAACAATAAACTTTATCCAAAATGAGTCTGACATCAGTGCACTGAACCGTAAAGTTGAAGTTTATTCAACTTTAATTCAATTCAGTTCCATTCAACTTTATTCCGTTTAAGTTTTTCACTTTGGAACATTCATTCATGGACTTGTGCTACGCCACTGTCTTCACACACAGACGCAACTTACTGGAGAAGTGTGACATAATATACCTCTGCAAATAAATACAATATAAATTCACGTCTAGAGCACTTTAATGCCCTTTGGCTGTAACGTGTACTTTCCCTTGGAACTGGAATCATGGCGGAATTTCATCTGAAGTCCACTTCACAGGGCACTTACAGTCGAATAAGACAACGCTTGAATGCTACTGCCTGAACAAGAGACCTCCATACTGAAGTGAAGTGTTTGACTGGTGTCCCTATCTCGCGAACTGCGGCCGTCGATCTCACCAAGTTTGGGGGATCCCTTCAGCTCGAGGAGCACTCTCAAACGCCACCCTCCGTGCGTCGGTAGCCCCCCAAGATCGCTTGATCGGTCAGTCTCGAACATCCCGACCCCGGGGCTATCGACTCGGGGGGGGGGGATCTCATTCGAAAGCGGGCCTCTAGACGTACACTCGATTTGTGTTTGAGAGGGTTCCTTGAGCTGAAGGGATCCCCGAATTTGGTGCTGATTCGCCGCGCCATTACGGAGATATGGCCATTCAAAGTTTCAGTGGTTTCTTTAGACTTAAGTTTCTTTAGACTTAAGCTTTAAAGCGTTTCATACAGGTCACCAGTAGCAAACAATGGAGTGCGCTCTGCTGTATAAACTAAGTAATTACGCCCGCTTTATCAAGCATTTTATCTCGTTATATGTTCTAGTAAAAAAAAAAAAACCTATCTTGGACATATTCGCCGATACTGATATCGGCAACAGGCTCATATCGGCCGATAATATCGGCAAAATGATATATCGGTTGGGCTCTATTAATTATAGTTTTAACATCTTTATATTACTTACAATAAGGTTAATTTTGTAATTATAGTAAATACATGTATCATGTATAACAAGGACATTACAAAATAAATTGTTCCATAAAATCATATATATTATATAAATCTTATGCCATACATTATTACATGTTCTATATATTTTTTGTCTAACAACAAATACTGTAAGCAACAGAATATTTTTGTATTTTAATAATAAAAAAACTAGCCATTTTATTTGATTGAAGAAATAATCATAATAATACATTATAAAAATAACTTGGTTTGAGATAAATTTTAAATTTCCCTGTTTAACTTTCTTTTTGATGTGACCCCTTGCTTTATGAAGAATTTGACGCTGATGGTGGTTCAGCGTACACAGACCTTGACTAATCGATATTAAAATCTGTTGGTTGACTGTTTTCATTATTGATCATTTTTGCAGCCCTAAATATTTTCAAACAAACACTTTTTTGAAATATGTCTGTGCAAGATCATAAGGTTGGTGTTTACT
The DNA here is from genome assembly GCA_018155175.1 of Sinocyclocheilus anophthalmus. Taxonomy (NCBI): domain Eukaryota; kingdom Metazoa; phylum Chordata; class Actinopteri; order Cypriniformes; family Cyprinidae; genus Sinocyclocheilus; species Sinocyclocheilus anophthalmus. Next base: position 619,758 of record JADLZN010011089.1, read on the forward strand.
GAACTAAAGGAGAGGTAATGATGACTAGACTCATTTAAATTGCAGCATTGTCATGGGACATTTACTACAGGCTGCATCTCTTAGACACACCTGTAAACAAACCTTCATGTATACAATATAGATGTTTCTAGCTGAAATGAACTTGTTTTTGTTGCTCATAATTTCCCTGGAGTCTGCAACATGATGACTGTTGTAAACACAGAAAAGCTTAGCTACTTCATCTTCTTTTGCTCTCATTATGTTGTATATGAAAAATATATGACAAACAAATGAGGACCAACAAGACTTGGTGCCAAATTGTCGCCATTTTCAGTCTGATTTGTTTTCACTTTCGTCCTTGTTCATCAGACACTGTGTCAGCTGATGTTTTGTTCATTTGCATCATGCAGTGTGTTTGTTCCTGTTGGTCTCTGGAGGGAGGTTGGAAATTTATCAGTATCTGTTGCACACAATGCAATTGTTTTGTACAAAGGCCCACCCAGTGTTAATACGCTTGCACATCAATATGATGAAAACTCTCTTTTTCAACACAAATAAATACGTGCAGGTGCACTAGAGAGTGCGATCTGTGGGGATTTCAGCGAGAAAAATTTGAACATTTGGAAACAAACACAGTTCCCAACAGTAGTTCCCATACACATGGCGTCATGAAGTGAGACCATATATTACATAAAATGTTTTATTATATGTCTATACCAAAGCTAACTCAAGAGTAAAAGTAGCATGTATTGTTGAAGTCATCAACTGCTTAAAGAAACATCATTTTTACTAGGAGCATATAATTACATTTTCTTCCTGTGTGTGTGTGTGTGTTTAAAGGATGTGGAGGACGGTCTTCGAATCAGGCAGCAGTCCAGGGCCTGGTGCTGGTGCATGTGTTTGGGTCTGGCCCTCATTCTGTCTGGCGTGGTTGTGGGCGGAGCTTACCTGTACAGGTATTACTTCATAGAGGTGAGAGAACCATTTCCATCCGCTGCACCACATGAGAACTCAGAATAAGAATGTGATCTGTTGGATCCTTAAAGTATTCAGATGTTTTAAGATTTACTTCAAAATGTAAGACAATAAAAAGTCCAAACATATATTTATTGATTTCTTTGTCAGTATGATTGAAATTCATGCCTTAACTAGGTTTTAATTGAATTTTAGTTTAGTTTTTTTAGTTTTTGCATTACAGGATGAGTTCAACGCTATACATTTTTAAAGGCTTTATATTGTTACAATGTTAGTAGTATATTTTTAAGTTGTATTGACAGAGTGCATTATGAGTGTTGAAGTTTTTGGCTAATGGAAAATACCACAGCACTATTTCTGTTTTTTCTAGTCATGGTGTAGCAACGATTTAGATTTTTTTTCCATTTAATTAAGATAATATCTTGTCGGCAGTGAATAACCCAATTCCATTTTTACCATTTAAATTTTTCTAGACTCTGTTTTAATAGTTAAATAAAATGTTATTAATCAAAAAGCATGTCTAATTAAAATCATGAAAAATTGTGGTATTAAGAGCAATTCGGAAAAAGTTTAACAAAAATTACATTTTTAGGGCCCTATGAAATGTTTTATTTTTACCAAATTCTGTTTTCTATTCAGTTTTCTGGATTCTATTTTAATGGTTTAATTAAATATTAATAAAAAACATCTCTAATTAATTGATTTTACTATATATTATATATATTTAAAAAATAATAATAATTAATGTAGTGATGTTTCCGAAATACATGTGTGTGTATTTAGTTTTCTGGTAAATACATTTTCTGGTAAATATTCCTTTAAAAATAATGTTTTAATAATTTTATTATTAGTAGTAGTGCTATCATTACATTAAGTAATATATTTGTCACAGTTTCTTCAAGTTAACCAAACTTTTATTTTGGACGGTGTTCTGGAGGACCTTTAGGTTTCTGTGTGTGTATATGAAATGACAATAGTTTACTCATAAAATAATGGTAAAATGCTCATTAAGTGACTCTCAGAGCACTTCTAGAGATTATGTTCATGGGTTGATGTACTCATATTGAGGCAGCAGAGGCTGAAAACACGGCAAGCGCCAGGTGCGCTTCTGTAGTAAACAAAACTGTGCGTCTGTGCCATTCATTCACACAGAGACACGCAGAACACAGGCTTCATATTTAAATGGTATTTTTGTGGTTTAATGTTCAACGAGGGGGGGGGGGGGGGCACTAGTCCAAACCGTGTTTGTGATTAAGTGTACTGACCTACTTTTGATATATCCATCCAAAATTTGGCAAATTCTGTGACATTCCACATTATACAGTAAATCCCGTTTTAATTGAACTAGCTGATTTACTTAACTTACTATTTAATTAAATATTTTAATTTAATGTTAATGATTTTAAAAAAAATCTTTGGTTACAAAATCGGTGCAAACTTCAAAACCTCTCTAATGTCTTAAATTCCATTTCCTAAAGCATAATGAAACATCTAACACAGGGGTGCCCACACTTTTTTTTGTGTGGGGATCTACTTTTCAAATGAGAAACTCACTGAGATCTACCAAGTGAAAAATAAATAAATAAAATACATATAAAATAAACATATAAAAAGCTTGTTGGGATGTATCTTTATATTGCATTAATATCATTTCATTTTAAAATAAAAAATAATAAGGTTAATTTCTTAGTAGGCCTACCCTTAGTAGCCTTTGTATTCTAGTGTTATTTATTTTCATTTCCATGTCATTATTTTTTTTAACAAAGCAAATTCAAGATAGATTTAAACGTTCTGCGTTCTTTTTTGCAAACATACTTTGCAAAAATGTCACTGCAGATATTCTATACAACTTAAAACTATGTAAAGCTCAATTATACAATAATTTTAACAAATAAGCACAAGTAAACCTGCCATACCAAACAAGACCACAGGGAGACGCCAAAGGACTGCAAAAAACTACTATGGATCCATTCAGGATCACTAAACACCAAAAAATACAAGTGAAAAATAAAAACATTCTGAATGTGTGGACCCTCAGCGATCTGAAGGCATCATTCTGTGTTTGGAGTGTCTGATGCCCATATGTAGGCTACACAAAACACCTCTGATCCTCACAAACTTCTCCAAAACACACAATCATCCATATAAAACACTCGCTGTATACAACTACGTGAATATACTGAATTGTGTTCAAGCAGAAATGTTATAGTGATCAGTGCACATCAATAATAACAGACACATGTATGACTCCTGTATCTGTCACTAATCGTCTTTACCTTGATTAAAGTCGTCATCCATCAAAACTTTACTAACGTGACCCTGGCTTGATTAATCCAGCCGGGAGCTGTAGTTTGCGTATCATATACATACAGCGGTTTTGAACCACCGTTCAGATGCTATTTCACACAGCGTTATGAGAAACAGCTAGAGCTGCTCCGAAACACGTCACCAGTGGCATAGCAAGTCAGCCCCGGGCCCATATGCAAAAAAAAATTTGTATGGGTCCCCCCAAACGTTATTGGCTCCAACTCGGTTAACTTATTGTTTATTTTTCTGAAGTGATTAACGTTACATGTATTCACAAGCTGTTTTATTTACGGTATAAATGCTTGGAAATAATATTTAACGTTTTCAAGTCCATTAATCATTTGTAGCACGCAAGCCACCCAAAAATCGCAATAAGCTTTGTGCTTTGTTACTTATATTAAAACACAAAATGTCAGCCTTCTGTCAACTTTATAATAAAATACTACAAACAATAAATGTGTTTTTACACTTCTAAATTTGTAGTGAGATAACTATATTCATCTCCGTTCAAGCAGCATGTGAATCAATGATATTTTCCTCTTTAATATTTGCAGCACGAAATAAACATGAATAAATATTTGAATGCATGTTGAAAAAATCCGAACAATTTAATACAAATGAATGTTTCATAAAATCGATCAATCAGAGTTTCAAAAAACATCAATAAGCCTTGGCTATACCTTTTATTGCTGTTTTTTTTATGTTAAATGTGAAGAATGACAGGTTGGATGCCACAGACTTTTTATTTTATTTTATTTTTTAGCAGATATAGGTGGAATTCTCACATTAACGTCACGCAATAGGCCTATAACCTGATTTTATTATCGTGATTTTGACTTTATCTTAATATATTATGCGTTAATATTATTTTTCACATGTACTAAAATGCCCACGTAGGCTCTTTGTACTGCATGCAAAAACAATCTTGGCACAGAAGCCCAAAAAACAAAAACAATAAATAAATACTTAAGGAGATATTTTAATTATTTATTAATAAACTAGTATTTTCTGAGTCCGTGTCACAAGATGAAGTTGACGATCCTGACTCTCCATCTCCTCAGGACACGCACCTTTAGAGAGAAATACATCTTTATGGATTAGCCTACATAATGAAAGTTTTTAATGAAAGAGTTTTTGTTTTCTATTTGAATTATTTAGTTTCAAAGTATTTAAAGCATTCTTTTAGATATATTTATCATGTCTGTGAGGAGGCAAGTATTAGCTGAGTTTTGGTTCTGTTGAAGACCGAGACGGCAGAAAGCGCATCTTGTTTGTTTTCTTTATTTTACAAAAGCACAGGTTTTTGTTGATATTGTTTATGAGTGCCACAAATAAAAGTAGACCCTTTACAATTCCGAATGATGTATTACTGATTTATGAGCAAAAATGACGGCGTATGTTAAGTTTCCCCTCTTAAGAAAAAAATGCAAGTGATTGTGCTTGCACCTCCATGTCCTGCAGAGCGCGCTTCAGCTTCCACTCTCCGCACAAACGACTGTATATGTGTCTAACAGCGCACATTTATCTAGGTTAAAGAGTTAGTTCACCCAAAAATGAAAATTATAGACCTAAATTAATTCGGGCCTCAAGTCATCCTAGGTGTATATGACTTTCTTTTTCAGACGAATCCAGTCGGACTTATTAAAAATTGTCTTTGACCTTTCAAGCTGTTTCATGGCACTCAGAGGGTGTTGCATGCATTAGTCCAAAAGCACTTAATTAAAATGCGGCCATCCATAAAAAAAAAAAGTGTCTCACACGGCTCCGGGGGGTGAACAAAGGCCTTCTGTAGAGAATCGATGCGTTTTTGTAAGAAAAATATCCATATTCAAAAACATAATAATCACTTCAATCTAGCTTGCGCCAACAGTTGTACCATTTGTTGATTTTTATGTACCAGTTGCTGGGCGGATACGTATGAGGTCAGTGCTGCGCATGCGCCGTTGAGTCTCGTGAAAACCAATGTTTGTTAACAGGAGCGAAGGAAGCAAAGTTTCCTTACTTTAGTAATGGAAAACCAGTCTCCTCTTGGCTTATTCTCTGACATTCTTCTTTACAAATTCTTGTTTTGTAATTCTAATTAGTGACCGTTGTTTTGTTTTGATCTCCCCCCTGCGCTTCCGCATGCGTCACTTCTGAGCAGAGCATGCGCAAAGCTGACCTCATGCGTCATCCTCCCGGAGCTGCTTCCGTTTACAACTGTTGGCGCAAGCTACATTTAAAGTGATTATTACGTTTGAATATGGATATTTTTCCTACAAAAACACATCGATTCGCTACAGAAAGCCTTTGTTCAACACCCGGAGCCGTGTGAGACACTTTTATTTTTATTTTTATGGATGGGCGCATTTAATTAAGTGCTTTTGGACTGATACATGCAACACCTGCTGAGTGCCATGAAACAGCTTGAAAGATCAAAGACAATTTTTAATATAACTCGACTGGATTCATCTGAAAGAAAAAATTCGTATACACCTAGGATGCATCGGGGGCGAGTAAAACACAGCCTAATTTTCATTTTTGAGTGAACTAACCCTTTAAATTTGTTAATTAAAATTGTGAATGCATTGTGTTTTTATCTAGAGATTTTATTGTATGGCAACAAGTCATGTTGATTGAGAAGGCTAAATTGTTCAAAACTTATATGCAAACCGCGGTCGACGCTTGGCGTACTTAAAAAAAAAAAAAAAAAATTTTTGTTGGGGATTTAGTCAAAAACAAAAGTTCCAAAATATTTCTAATTTACTAAAAGAGAAGTAAAGAAATATAAACCAACTTTTGCCATTAAAAACCAAAACTGGACTAGCCTATTTGCTGCAAAAGCAGCTGTGTAAAGGGGAAGAAAGAGAGAGAGAGAGAAAAGACATGGGCTCGGGTCAGACTCAGGCCGAGAATATTCTGATAAGCTGTCGGAAGGGCCGGGCCCGTGCAGGGCTCTATTCATTCCCTCGTTTCAATTAATGGTTCCCCCTCGGCTCGGCCGGCCCCCAATACGTCCGGGCCCATATGCACCTACATACAAGACAGCTACGCCCTACTGCACAATTATTAAAAGAGAATCAAAAATAAGCCTAGTGAATTTGTTATATTTTAGTTTAAAGTTATCTGCGCCCCCGGTTAAGAACGCATAGTCAATTTAAAATTGTGTGATCTACCAGCATGCCTGCGATGACCTATTGGGCACCCATGATCTAACAGAATGATGTGTCTAGTTGATCATGGTGAATGAATGTGTCTATTCATAATGATGCTCTTCAGGAGGAGAGGATGTATTTCTGCGGGGTGAACTACCGTGAGGAAAATTACAAGATGCAGGACAGCCCAGAGGAAACCGACATGGATATGCCAGCCGCATCCAAGAGGATTGAGGAGAGAGTGAGGGTTCTGGAGGACGAGGGGGTGGAGCTCATTAACATCCCAGTGCCCAAGTTCAGCGACAGCGACCCTGCTGACATCGTTCATGACTTCAACAGGGTGAGAGCCAAAGTTTATCTCCCTCACAGACCCTTACATTCACACACAATTTCATCAGATTCCCAAAAATAAATGACATGTACCAAAATAGTAACATGTTGGTTTTCCTTCTCTGCTTTTAGAGACTGACAGCCTATCTGGATCTGCGTCTGAACAAATGCTACGTCATTCCTCTCAACACTTCTGTCGTGATGCCGCCCAAAGACTTCCTGGAGCTTCTTGTCAACATCAAGGTAATCTTATATTTGAGCATCTTCAAAATAGCCATTCTTTAGTCTGTCTCAAAACCTCCTGAACTGCCTACTGAGACACTTGACTAATGCCCAGAAATGAAGTCCAGGTTGTCACCTGGCAAGGCTTTGCAACACAGTTCTAGTCTGGTGTTCGAGCATGTGACTGTGAACCTTTGGTTGTGTTCGCAGGCTGGAACATACCTGCCTCAGTCCTACCTGGTGCGTGAACAGATGATAGTGACCGGGAAGTTGGAGCATGTGGATCAGCTGGGTTACTTCATCTACGGCCTCTGCAGAGGGAGAGACACCTACAAACTGGAGCACAGAGAGGCCGTTTTTGGTAAACACATGCATCCATCTGTACTTTTGGCGAGTGTCCCATTGTTCTTCGGTTACTTACACACTAACCTCTACAGACAGTATTTGCCAGTTAAAGGAACACTCCACTATGTTTGAAAATAGTTTTAATGGAATTTAAGACATTAGTGAGGTTTTGAAGTTTGCACCGATTTTGTAACCAAAGATTTAAAACAAAAATCATTCAAATTAAATTAAAATAGCTCATTTTCCAACTCCCCTAGAGTCAAACAGTTGAGTTTACCGTTTTCGAATCCATTCAGCCAATATCCTGGTCTGGCGTAGCAATTTTAGCTGTAGCTTAGCATAGATCAATGAATCTGATTAGACCGTTAGCATCTCGCTCAAAAATGACCAAAGAGTTTCTATATTTTTCCTATTTAAACTTGACTCTTCTGTAGTTACATCTTGTACTAAGACCGACGGAAAATGCGAGAAAATGCTGTTTATGAAATGTTTCTTTAGTAGCAAATCAGCATATTGACATGATTTCTGTTCTTTGGTCATCACCGGAATAAATTACACTTTTAAATTGAAAACATTTTAAATTGTAAAATTTGAGAGTATTGCTTTTTACTATATCTATATATATATATTAATATTATATAATAATTTGAGGGGGGTGTATATAGCAATCAGAGTACCATGTTGACATAATTGTCAGAATCGAGCTCTGACACACACGTGGGCCACATGCATTCACCAGCATTTTTCTCTTTTTCACAGGTATCCAGAAGCGAGAGGCTCTCAACTGCCACAAGATTCTCCACTTTGAGAACAAGTTTGTGGTGGAGACTCTTATCTGTGAGCCGTAGGGGGGTGGTGAAGACAGCTGGGTAACAAGATAAAACCACTTTTGACAAATTTCACTCTGACCCTTCCTCTCCTTCCATTAAACCTCTTCCTGTTTCCCCTGTTAGTGTGTGTGCGTGAGAGTGTGTGCTGCTCTCAGATTTGTTTCTCTGTATAGCAACAATCAATATTGCAGAGAGAGAATGAGACTGAACGCCAAGAGCAATATAATGCGTAGAAACGTGTGTAGGCAAACATTTGGACCAGTTTCTCTCTCTTAGTAAAAATGTTTCTGTGTCTGGGTTTCTGTTAAGCGGGGAGCTCAAAGTCTCCAAACAGGGTGTGTGGGATGTAATGTATGAAAATAACTAGTACCAAGTTGACCATGGGAGAGGGAAGGACTCGCAGAGGATAAATGTACAATGAAATCTATAAAAGATGCACTAAATGTTTAGTGTTCATTTAAAACTGTGAACTGTCACAGATACCAGATTATATACTGGAAATATATTTGACTAGAGATTTGTGATATATGGCCAATTATTACATGTAAGAAATACACATAGAATTGATTTTTGTACTAGTTACACTTTAGTCTAGATTTTTATTTGAAACGACAGATTTTGCTCTGCTGTAAGTTAATACACTGCTAAAACATCCTATAGTAGAGAAGAAAAATCTAGGATCAAATCTAGAGGATGCAAAACATTTTTAAAATCGTAAAAAAAAACAAAAAAAAATTCTAAAGAGTTAAATCAAATGTGTAACTATTATGTCATTTAGGGGCTGCCGAGGTATTGGGTGTAGACTGATGGATGAATTCTGTAAAGATTGTTTCAATTTACTAAAATGTCTACCAGTTCAACATGAGTTGGAATGATTTATACTTTGCACATAACCCAAAATGTTTTAATGTTAAACATATTAATACTAATAAAAATTTGACCACTCCGTTTGCTTGTCTTTATTTCTGCTTTTTCTTCGGAAGAAAATCTTTCAGCTTTTTTTAGTACCACTGAGATACTGTTCTAATTTGTATGAATATTTTGAGTTAGTGTATATTTTGTGTTTTCATATTAATTTTATTTTAAGTTGCGGCCAGTTCATTTCGAGGTCATTTGTGATTTTTTTGTAATTTTTTTTTTTAATGTCTATATAGTTTATTTTTTATTTCAGTTTTAGTTATTTTAGTACATCAAGGTAAACTAAATTAAAATGAGGAAATTAATATAATGGTGTACGCGAGTAAATATTCAAGTAGCCACAACGGTGTCTTCACATTGAAATAATAAATTATTCTTGAGCAGCAAATCAGCATATTAAAATGATTTCTGAATAATCGTGTGACAAGACTGGAGCATTGCTGCGGAATAAATGACATTTTAAAAATATATTAAAATAGAAAACATGTCTTAAATAATTATAATGCCACAATATTACTGTTTTTACTGTATTTTTGAGTGCATAAATGCAGCCTTTGTGAGCATAACCGACTTCATTAAAAACATTTAAATATGTGTATGTGTATTTATGTATGTGCATATACACACAAGATGCTGTGCTAGCAAGTGATTGTTTTCCTACATAATTTTCTTCAACAAAAGTGCTTCACTATATTTAATATTCTGAAAATTAAACTGACTGATTTATAGAAATGTGAATAAGGTGCAGAAAATTAAGACCCCGGAATGGCATTGTGCTTTAGTAATAAAAAAAATTATCAATTGTTTTGATTTTTATTTGAAGTGCAATTATTTTAAAGATTTTTTTTTATATGACCGCTTCTAATTTCACTTAATATAAAACCTAAAACATTCTTAGATGTTAAGAGTAAAACGATTAAATTTCTCTTAGCAGTGCTCTGGATGACAGATAAATCAAACCAGAACTCAATTCCTCACACAACAGCGTCTGGTTCTTATCCGCTCCAGGAGAAAACCTTATACGACCCTTGACCTCGGCGGAAGCATGAACAAGTAGACCAGATATATCCAGTTTATTCTCCATCAGCAGGAAAATCACAGAAATGATCAACATGCAAGACTCGATTCACACAGCCTCGCCACAGACCGTTCATTGAAAATAAAGATTTGCACACAGACAAGCGAGTCGGTCACCAATGATCCAGAAACTGTGAAATCTATCGGTTTCACGCACTCACACACACTTACATATAGACATCAAAGTACTCGATAGAAAAGGTCTCTGTGCATTAGTACAGTTTGTTCCACATTATCTGCATGTGGGTACGAGGATGTTTAAAACTTGGGCTGGTTTCTGTTTTTTAGTGTCTCTTCATCCAAAAATCAGTTCTTCACATTTTATAAGGTCTCCCTAAGATCACGTGCATCTCTTGTGCTTTAAAAATCTCTAGCTCGCCGACTGAGGACTTTCTAACTGTGCCTTTGTTATTGCAGATAAATGGGGTTCTCTTGTCTCTACACCAGTCATACACCAACACAATAGTATTTCTATAATATAAATCAATATATAACATACATATAGAATAGTCTTGTATCTTTAAGTCCACAGTTGGTCAAAGGGATGAATCGGAGGTTAAAGATCACAATACACATGTTCTTCCTGAAGAACACCACATCCGGTGCCGAGATTCAAGAAACAACCTCTCACGTCGGAAAATATGACCATCTATGAACATGTCTTTATGGCACAAACTTCCTGAACAATTTAATAGTGTTTTTTGTTTTTTTTGTACTTTTTATCATACATACAAAGAATACACATACTTGCAAGTATTTCGAGCAATAAAATCTTGTTGGAAAGAAATGAATGTAAAGGAATGGTGAAAAAGAAGTATTTTAAGGTTGTAGTCGGTCCCAAACGCCACTGAAATCCTTTGGTATATCCTCCTGCTAACCATATCAAACTGAACTGCACTCAAAATGTAACGGTTTAAAAGAAATCCAACTCCCAACGCAATGAAAAACGAAAGAAAAGAAGCCCACCTGAATCCATGCGTGTCTCTCTATTGCCTGGCACCAAAATATGCATAAAATCCCTGTTCTGTCAATCTTGGCAAATGCTTTTTTTTGTCAGTTGCTGGTCAGTGGACAGCACACGGTTAAGAGGTGATGTAAAAGGAACATGCACATCCAAGACGGCCGTCTTCCATGAGAAAGTACAACTGTCCTTCTGCTAGTCAGACCCATTCCTCCAGAGTAGAGACGGATAGGAGCGAAAGCAAAGCGATCACTATCAACACAAGTCAAGCAAACCAACACTTTTCTGATACATGTTTCTAAGAGGCTGAAATTAAGAGATGAATAAATGTTCCTAATGTATATATCTTACACATTCGAACAGTTTTTTCCCGTTAAAATCGTCGCCACCACAAGTTCTCAGTCTGTCTGCAACAAGCTTGTGCATGACGTAGTGTAGCTGAATTCATTTGGTGTTTGTGTGTGTGTGTGTGTATGTGCGCACTCAAAAGAATGAGGAAGATGATGGACAGAGGAGCAGTAGCGCCACCCGCTGGCTCAGTCAGCGTAATGCATGATGGACTCCACGTAGTTCCCGGGGAAGAGGCCCGTGGTGCCGCTCATCACGCCCTCGAACCAGCCGTCGTCGTTCTTCTTGATGACGTAAATGATCGCCCCCTCCTGGAAGGACAGCTCGTCTTCTTTGTCGCACATGTAGTCGTAAATAGCCACCACTGATAGGAACGGCATGATAAAAAGAAGAAAAAAAACAATGTCTGGTCATGTATTTATTGTAATTAAGTGTTACAGCACTACAGACTGTGCTGTACTGTAAATACTGTATATAGCACAATATATCCCCATCATATTGGTTATAGGCCAATATTAGGGACTTTTTTTCATTTAGCTTCATAGTGAATATGTAATTATGCCACTGATAAATTTAGTATAATTCGAGCTTTTTACACTGCACTTAACCCCAGGTTATCGCCATTCTAAAAACTGCTTTAAAACCCTGGGTAAAGGACTGTTCACACAAGTGATTTAGAATCAGGGTTAGCACCACTTTGTGCTCAGGGTCATGAAATCTTACTCTGGAGCAGCGTTAGCATCACTTATATATATCTATATATATATAGGAACATTTTTGTGTGTTCCGTTTTCATTTGAATTTCATTTAAAGTTTTAGTAATTTTGATGTGTGTTTTTGTTTTAGTAAGTTTTTGTTTTTATATGTCTATATAGTTTGTATTCATTTTTATTTCAGTTTTAGTTATTTTAGTACATCAAGTTAAACTAAATTAAGAAATGTTGCCTTGACAGCTAGCTGAAATATTTTTTTAAATATTTAAGTTTGTTTCATTTTAGTGTATTCATTTTAGTTTCAATGCTTCAAATTAGGCAAATTTTTGTTTTTCTGGTTTTAGTTTCAGTGTAGTTTTAATCAACTTAACAACCCTAATGTAGAATATAATTTTCTAATTAAAAAACACTAATAAGTACTAACACTATGTATTTTTCTACATGACATTATAATGTTGTGATGCCTAAATTTAATTTTATATTTAAAACAACTTATTTTTTGCTGTGTTGTCTTTTATGTAGTTTAATATTATATATATAAATTATGTAATTATTCAATACAATATTCAAAGTGACTGATTAAATTTTTAGGTTTCGTGATGTAGTTTTATTATATGATTTAATTTAAATTTGTATTATATTTCTAAAGATTTAGTATTATTGGCCACAATATAAACAAAATTTATCAGCATTGGCCAGATTTTCAATACCCTACAAATTAAATAAAAATTTAAAACCCTATACATTTTTTATGGAAGCCCATTTCCACTAAATAATAAGTGGAAGTGTCATAACTGTGACACAAAAAGCCAAAATCGTCAGATAAAAAGTAAAATATGGTAACAAACATTATAACAAACTTGTCATTAAGTTTTTATTTTACAATCTCACAAATTTCGAGCAAAAATGGGCGTCCATAGATTTTCAGTCAAATGTATTAACTGTAAAAAATCTGCATGATTATACATAGTTTTTGTCATTTGAGCTAAACAAACAACATTTATGATAACATTGCTATTATTAATCAATAATTATATACATTATTGAAATGCAATCATGAGCAGCAGTGTTGGAGATATGGATCTTTCTCCATTCAAATCAGTAGGAGCTACACTTTCCTAGACAAGTGTTTTCTGTGCACTGGGAGAAACAGCCAGGAATAAATGCTAAAAACAGAAACGTACCTTTCTCCATATAATTTCGAGGGGCCCATGGTGGGTCTTCTTCAGCGTAGGGGTCACTGTACTCCACCACCGCTGACTCTTCCTCATCCTCACCCTCCTCATCCTCATAGTCCTCTGGAGGAGGCGGGGGCGGGGTTGCTTCCTCAAACTCCACCTCTTCCGCAGGAGGCGGCGGTGGAGGAGCGTCTGAGACTAAAGGAATGAACAAACAATCTCAGATATAAGCCATTTCTGGGGGTCTTGGGGAACTTCTGTTTGCTGATGTGAGACAAATGACTCATGCTGGATGGGGAAGTTAAGGAGGAAAATGTGGAGTATTAAATTTAGAGAGGGTAGAATAACCACTGACCTCAAAACAGCAGTTAAGCAATTTTTTTTGAAAAGGGATCTTCACTAAGGCCATGTACACACTACAGATAAATATGGTCAAAGCTAGTGTTTTCTCCACCACATCTAATAAATTAGACTTTTAACTCTTTCAGTCTGAATTAAATGTTATGAGATGAAACAAACAAATGATTAATCTGACTCTTATGTGCCAGTTCTACAGAATTACTCAAAGTTATCAGTAACTGAACCTTAAGTAATTACTTTGAGTCATGTCTGATTTGAAATTATTCATATACAGAACGTAGGCTGTTAAACAGCAACAGCTAAACAAAACAATGGCTCTTGTCACATTTCCTGAAAAATTATCCAGCATGTAGGTGGCCTAACCAGATGCGACGTGACACCACACCTCACAAAAAAAGGTATCTTTTCCATATTAAAGGTGGGGTAAGTGATTTTTCAAAAATGCTTTAGAAAACTGATTCGGGCCCAGTAGCAAAACAAACTTGTAGCCAATCAGCAGTAAGGGGCGTGTCTACTCATGGTAGGACCCGTGTAAATATCGGATCAGCTTCCCAGCGCTGGAGAGAACTCAAGGAGCGGAAGGCCTGCGATCGGACGCCGAGGTTGCTTTGTTTCTTCTCGATAGGTGAGTAACACCGTGTCTGCACCGCAACAGCTAAAGTCTTTCTAGTACACTGGACGTGACAAAGCGACCGTTGAAAATCATTCGAAAATTGTCAATACGTCATGAATAGAAAGCAGCAGCAGCTTTTTGTCGGGGATTTGTCGTGTCGCATCCAGTGTAGACCATAGATATGTATATATATCTATGGTGTAGACAGCATCACTGATTATAATGAGTTCTATAGTATTTTGTCGCGCCGCTCGCGTCCGTTGTAGACACGGTGTAACATTGGTTTTTTGTTTCACAGAACTAATCGTTGCCTGAGTTGCGTACTTATGTGTTGGGCGGAGCTATCAAAATAGGGGCAAGGCCCTTTTGGGGTAGGGGCGTGTATGTTTTGGTGATTTCAAATGTCAACACTGGCTACCAAAATCCCTCACTCTGCCTTTAATCAGAGTTGTTCCCTAACCAGCCGTGAAGGGATTTATTTTGTACGGTTTCTATGTCTGCAACGCTGCGGCGGGAACCAAGAAACATAACAACTATATGTCCAATGACAATCACAGTTACTGATTATGTGCTTTGTAACAGCTTAAAAGGCTTTAATTAGATTTTTTACATAAATGCGTGTGGCTAAACCATAATGAAAGCAACAATGGATAATGGCGTTCAAAATCTTGGGAAACAAGGGAATGTGCTAACTAACCCTCTGGTGAACAGTAAGTGTATCCAGACAAAGTTCACGAGAGTATAGTGAATAAAGTTAAAATGGATTTTTATTTTTATTAATTTGATCATGTTCTCATTTCATTGCGAGTACAAGCCTGCTCACATGTTCTTCTGATTGGCTGTGATTTGTGATTGATTTTGTTGCATCTTGTAACCATGTCGCATCTGGAGTGGATAAACAAATTACTTCTGGCTGGAATCTTATCTCACTGCATCTGGTTAGGACATACTGTTGGAAACTCCCTGCATGCCTTAACACTATGTTTTAGCAGGTTATTGATGGATCAAATCAGATGTGAAATAACATGCAACAAGTCTGTGAAATACGACGAGACATTTTAATATATAAACACAAACATGCATGTTTAAATAGCATGCAAAACCTGTTAAAAACATTCATTAATCTACCAGAGACACATTTGCATGGATAACCGTTTCGGTCATGAAAAAGAAAGGTAATGTGACTTTCACAATTCAGCGTTTTTTCTTGTAATTCCACATTTACATCTCACAATTATGACTTTTTTCACTCTGAATTATGAGTTTACATTTCACAATTTGTTTCAACCATGAAATTAATAAAAAAAGTAATTGCGACTTTTATATATCACCATTTGGAGTTTTCCTACTTAGAATTGCAATAGAAAAAGTTTTGTAAATTGTGAAAAAAAATTCACAATTGCCTTTTTTTATTTTTCCATCCCATGGCTGAATCAAGCTGTAAACTCAGAATTGTGGGGGGAAAAATGTCAGATATGTGACTTAAAAATCCTTTATTTATCTTTTTATTCTGCAGCAGAAACGGGCTTCCATACATTCGAGATTATCTTCACAAACCAATAACTTACTGGTCTCCTGAACCCGAGCCACAAAGCCCATGAGCGGTAGCTGGGGGGTGATCTGGAGAATAGAGGGGGGTGGAGGGGCCATAGTGGCTACCGACCCCAACAACAGCGGCAATTCAGTTCAGAGAGGATGAAAAGAAAGGGAAATGAGGAAACAAAAATAAATTGAGTGTGGGTGAAACAAAAGGAATGAAAAGAGAGGAAGTTGACAAGAAAACAGAAGGAGATGGTAAGTTAAAAAAGAGAGAGAGCCATCAGATCAAGCCAGTAAGACTGAACCCACTAGTGTTGTCAAAAGTACCGACTTCGGTACCAGTCGGTACTGAAATTTAAAAAAATTTTTAAAATGTGCTTCAGTGCGAGTGCTCGGTGAAGAGCATGAGACGATGATCATTGTAGCCAATCACAGTCATATCTGTTGAGCACCTGAACAAAATGGCCAATCAGCGGTGTTTAGGAATCCGCTCATCAGTGCTTAAATGCTAGCGGGAAATGGTCATTTTTTAAATTTCAGTACCGACTGGTACCTAAGTCAGTACTTTTGACAGCACTAGACTGATTTAAATGACAAACAAGCTCCTTATCTAGTTGTTGTATTCATTTTCTACCATTATTTAGACATTTGAGCATGTCTAGCGTGTCTACCTTGGTTTTGGTTGTAGTGTGGCCCTCCATTGAGCTGGTTTTGGATCATGTTTGGATTTGAATTCTGAGGCATGTTGTTGGGCTGTCCAGTAACTGACGAAGGCCGGCGAAAGGGCAGGGAACCTCCCACTGAGGGCGTGGCGTGCCGTGTCATTGGCCGGTTCATACTGTAAAAGTGAGGACCGTTGCCTGGGAGACAAAGAGAAAATTAATTAATAAACTAATTCTGTCGGTTCTTCCTTGACATCACAGTACAGGATACACAATAGGCAGACCACAATACATTCAACGATATATGAAATGAACTGAAAACACAAGCTCTGACCAAACCCTAGTGAGCCACCTCACTCTCTGCTACCTTCCCAGGCAGCATCCTAACTAAAATTAAACCTCATAATTAACTGATGTGGATCACAGCACATAGACAGCAGGTCTGCAAAAGTAGCTTCATGATAAATAGACTAGAGAAAACTAATGCTCACAGTTAAAGGGATAGTTCACCCAAAAATGAAAAAATTCTGTCATTAATTACTCACCCTCAAGCTGTTCCAAACCTGTATAACCTTTGTTCATTTTCGGAACACAAATTAAGATATTTTTGATGAAATCCGAGAGCTTTCTGAACCTCCATAGACAGCAAAGCAACTGACATGTTCAAGGCCCAGAAAGGTAGTAAGGACATTGTAAAATAGTCCATGTGACATCAGTGGATCAACTGTAATTTTATGAAGCTACGAGAATACTTTTTGTGTACAAAGAAAACAATGATGTAGAACGATGTAGAATGTTGATTTCTCTTAGTTATCGTATGTACATTTGGGTTCAAATAAGTAAGGTTGGGCAAAAATTGTAAGCCATCCTCTCGGTCAAAATCATCAGACATGTTCACAAAGACTTTTATGTACAGTGTACTTCCTCCAAGGCGCAGTGCATCCGGGTTCTTCTCGTAGCTTCATAAAATTAAGGTTGAACCACTGACGTCACATGGACTATTTTAACAATGTCCTTATACTATCTTTCTGGGCCTTGAACGTGGTTGCTGTCCTAGAAGGCAACACAAACCCTGCCTTCAAAATGATGCTTTAAAATACTATCTAGGTAGGCAGCTCACTAGTTTTGGGACAGAGCTATAGAGAAAAACATGACCCTCAAACCAATCAGTCCATGTAAATATGTTGGCCCATAAAAATTCCTCACTTCAATTTGTTATGAAACATCTCATCATAAAAAGAAAGACCCCAAAGTAATCATTGAGAAGCACAAAAACAAAGTAGAGATGGACCAAATGATGTGATGGAGACAAACGCCACAGGGAATGTAATCCAACCAAGAACTGGAGCACGAATGCACAGCAAGCCAAGACAAACCAAGCCCATGCAGGTGAAGCCTGGGTGAGGTGGAGGAGGGATGAATCCTGGGTAATGTCGAGTCAATCACGTATGATCACATGCAGGCTGTCACTCAAAGATGGGAGAGTGTGGAGATGGACTTGAGGAGGGGGAGAGGGGACTCACCTTGAGCGGGGGTGCTAGTTGCAGCAGCAGGGTTGGTGTTGGTGCTAACGGGAAGGTTGGGGGGGCAGTTGTGGGGGGGTGGTGGTATTTCGGGAGGGCCCTGCAGGGCAGAGAAGGGTCGGGGCAGGGGAGGGGCAGGGGCACTGGCTGGGGTGTGGAGGTGGCGGAGGAGGTACGGGAGGGGCAGGGATAGTAACGCTCGGAGGGGGTTTGGGAGGGTTGGGAGGGGCAGGTGCTGTACCTGCAACCCCATGCGCCATACAGAGACAGGAAGCCCAGGGGAGAAGAGAACAAGAGTGACAGAACAGAGGGAAGAAAGGTCGAAAGGAGAAACAGGGCCACAGGGAGGGATAGGTGCAGCAAGTAAAAAGAGAAGAAATAAAGAGGCAGTGAACAGAAAGAGTAGTTATCATCGCTAATAGTGGGACAAGAGACAGCTTTCAATACAGTAACAATAATACTTCCTTCAGAACCTTGGACAGTTCTCAGATTAATTTACTAAAGCTGCGTTCACGCCATGTCGTAATTACCGTAATTCCGAGATGACAACAAGTGACATTCTACTCATAGCTGAATTATGTGTTTCTATGGCAACACTATCAACAACAAAGCCCTCACATGCTCCAGAACTCGTAATTACAACTTGTAAACTCAGAATGTTCTGAGAGCTACAACTTGGACCAGTGACAGCTGTACCACCTGACCGCCGCGGGTTCATTTAGGCGCCAACTCAGAGTCCGAGGACATGGGCAGATCCGAGTAAAATGTCATGTGTTGTCATCTCGGAATTACGGTAATTACAACATAGCGTGAACGCAGCATAATACTTAATTACAGGAATCTCACCGGGAAAGGCGGTGGGAGGGGCAGGGGTTGGCACGGCGATGGGCACGCCCACGCTTCCACTCCCACTGTTCTCTCTGCTGCTACTGCGACTGCTGGGATGACTGCCGCCGCTGCTGCCACTGCTGCCACACACAAAACACATTGTGCAAGTTAAGGTCAATCGGCATTTGCCGGTTTTACTTCCATAAATTGATGCATTTCCGAGTCAAACAGGATAGGGAACTAGGGGGAAAAAATGTAGGGTGGGACTTCATTTTTGTCCTCAAATGCGGATGTACCAGAATGAAGCCAGACTGAATATTAGGGCTAAAAAACTGTTTGGTTTGCATTATTCAATAGACCGTGAACAGAAAAGAATAGTCATTTTAAAAGGAAGAACATGTTATTACATTTCGTTTAAAGAATGAATAATTCACCATAGAGTGTGCATTAACAAGGTAACTTTACTGAACTAGCTAAAGAACCTCACATTCAGCCTTGCACAATTCATTTTGCCCCTTAGCAAAAAAAATAATAATAATTTTAGCACATTGTCAAAATTTCATTGACCAGGCCAATTAAGGAATTAATATTTGGCTATTTTCAGATTATCGGCTGATAACTACAGATGAATTAATTTAATCAGCCTGGCCGATATTTGGCCATATCCAGATCACCAAGAGATGACTAAAGGTAATAAAGGCAATACTTGGTCATTTTCAGATTAACTAGTGCTGGAATGATGAAATGGCCACGAAGAATAACCTCATATTCTACCATTTTCAGATCAGTTGATAATAATAATGGCAGATTGATTTAAAAGCCTGGTCAATATTCTGACAATATTTGGCCATTGTCAGATTATCAGCTAATACCAAGCATAAGAAGTACTTCCAGATTTGATCAGCTGACAATCATGCCCACAGAAATAATTCCATCTTTTGTCAGTTATAAATCTAACAGCCTTGTCAAGACATAATGCACATTCTGTATTTAAAGCTTTTTAAGAGAATTTAATTTCAACAATTTTGCTTGGTTAACCATTAGTCAAACTACTGAGTTTTCTAAATGTCCCAATCACTCCCACTTGATATTACATTTCGTTTAAAGAATGAATAATTCACCATAGAGTGTGCATTAACAAGGTAACTTTACTGAACTAGCTAAAGAACCTCACATTCAGCCTTGCACAATTCATTTTGCCCCTTAGCAAAAAAAATAATAATAATTTTAGCACATTGTCAAAATTTCATTGACCAGGCCAATTAAGGAATTAATATTTGGCTATTTTCAGATTATCGGCTGATAACTACAGATGAATTAATTTAATCAGCCTGGCCGATATTTGGCCATATCCAGATCACCAAGAGATGACTAAAGGTAATAAAGGCAATACTTGGTCATTTTCAGATTAACTAGTGCTGGAATGATGAAATGGCCACGAAGAATAACCTCATATTCTACCATTTTCAGATCAGTTGATAATAATAATGGCAGATTGATTTAAAAGCCTGGTCAATATTCTGACAATATTTGGCCATTGTCAGATTATCAGCTAATACCAAGCATAAGAAGTACTTCCAGATTTGATCAGCTGACAATCATGCCCACAGAAATAATTCCATCTTTTGTCAGTTATAAATCTAACAGCCTTGTCAAGACATAATGCACATTCTGTATTTAAAGCTTTTTAAGAGAATTTAATTTCAACAATTTTGCTTGGTTAACCATTAGTCAAACTACTGAGTTTTCTAAATGTCCCAATCACTCCCACTTGATGATCAATTTCAGTCCAATTCCTGATTAATTGGAGTAAATTTACACTACTTTTCAAAGGTTTAGGGTCGAAACCACAACCGGGCTTTTTTTAACAAAAACTTGATCTGACTGCTTACTATTGCTGGGGATATGGTGATACTTTTTTTCAGCATTCTTTGATAAACAAAGTTCAAGAGTTGAAACTAAAATCTTTGTAAGTTGAAGCTTTTCACGTAGTTTAATGTGAAGAGGTCAGATGCAAAAGCCTCTAAGTGCCGTCTGAATTTTTTTCTAAAATTAGAATTTTTTTTTATTGCAATGCTATTAAAGTGAAATTACTGAACCTACACACAGGAGCCTGAGAAAAATGCTCAATTAGAAAACACATTTGGAATTTGCATCTGAACTCTTCATGTATAGAATCAACAAAGAAAGATCTCTTCATACACATTTCACATGGTCATGAATTGAGGAATTGTGGTGAGAATCTGAGAAGAGGAAGAGGAGGAAGTGTTCTGTAAGAATGTGATTATGTGCTCTCTGTTTGTCCCCTGAGACTCTCAAAATCAGAGCGCTGAGAATGCAAACAGCGAAGAGATGAAGAGATACAGGTAAGAAAGACTGAAATAGAAAAAGACAGTGAGTGAAAGAGCAGGAAAGAGCTCTTCTTTAAGTAGGCTATGGCTGTTTGAACCCCAAAAAAAGACCTAAGCAAGAGAGATAGAAAGCAAAGGAGAAGAAAAGAGAAAGTTAGTGAGTGACTATTACTTTGGCCGAGAGTCACACTGCGACAGACACCAAACAAAGACAGCTTAAAAACAGAACAACAGCGACAGGAACGACAGACGGGAAAGGAAAAGAGGATGCGGAAAAAGAGGGTGAGAAAGTGTGAGGGACTTTTTTTTCCTTTTCAAAGTTTATTATTTTAAGCCTGTCCAGGGGATAATGCTGCGTGTGTGGAGTAAGCGTGTGTGTGTGTGTGTGTGAGTACCTGTACGTGCGGGTCCTCTGATTAACGGATGCAGTTCTAGCCGGGCTCTGCAGGGGTGGTGCGGTGTTTCGTGTTGGACTCGGCACATAGTCGTTAGGGACGACGGGTGGACGCACAGGCTCGAGCGTCCGGTAAGGGGAGTGCCGCCTGCCGAGGGGGCGGGGTTAACATATTTTAATATCCACTAAGGGGTGGAGTCAAACATCACTGATGACAGACCCCAATATCTTGTGTAAAAATCCATTTAGAACATCACAACAGTACCGTAAAGCAAACCTTCATGAGTCATATCTAATTTATAGTTATTTGTAGATCTCGACGCAATTGCGGTGGGCGGTTTAACCAAAATAGATCAAAGCATGGGTAATTTAGGCCATGTCCACACGTACACACGTTTTAAACATGAGTTTTTCTTTTGTTTTAAAAAAATCTCGTCCCATAAAAACGCAAAGCATGTATGAAGCACTGTCAAGAGCATGCCAAACAAACAGGTGGCGATATAATCTCAACCGTTAAGCCATGTTGGCCAATCAGAAGCCTGAAAAGTTTCCAGTAGGCGGAGATAACAGAGCATGCTCCGACGTCACAAGCCAAAAACTCCGGTTTCGCTGTCTACACGATAACACTCCAACGAGTTTTTGAAGATCTTTACCCTGGCAGGAGTTTTCAAAAATGTTCGGTTTCAGTGACCTGGTGCTGCGTTTGCGTGTGGACGAATGGCCAAACCGTGTAGAAAAAGCTGCGGTGTGAAACTAACACGTTCGTGGGGAAGGGCATTAAGTATGGATCTCTACATAATACATATTAACGGATGACCATACCGTTATTTTTACCTTTAAAATAACACAAAAAGTAATAGATTTAAATAATAAATAGTCACCTGACAATGCCTTAAAATAATTTTGAAAACGAAAATTACTCATTAGAAAGTCGACCAAACAAGTAGTTTGACCACTAATTTAAACTTTTCAGTTAATAAATGTCACACATTGATTCAACCGAAAACCAACCGTGTTGTTCATTATCAGTGAGAAATGGTAGCATTTTATCTAAGAAAAAATGCGGCACACAAATATTTTTTAACATTTATTCACATGCTATTTGTATTAAAATATTTTCTAAAGCAGTTTTATGTTTAGTATAAAAACATGTATTTTCTCTGTTAAGTTTATAAAATTGCTGATATAAATTACATATAAAAAGCAGAAAGTAATAAGAATTAAATTAGATGACTAAAATAATCTGTTTGTATGGCATATAAAAAGCAATCTGGTTAATCTTTAGCTTCATCTATTAGATTTATGCTGTTATTTTAGAATGGATGCCAACCAAACGACACGAGTTTTTGTACACAAAATAGACAATAGTCTATATATATACTATATAAATTATATAGATATATATATATATATATAAAATAAAACAAATCGATTCAAAATTTTGGTGAGTGTATATAATGGCAAGGTAGCTCTGTCTAAAATAGTAATGAAGTTTAGCAAATGTAAACAACTGTTGTTAACTGTACTTAGTTACTGTCGCATAGTATATATTGTCATACCGCCCTTGCCTAGCAGGAATCTGTCATATGTCAGGTAGATATTTAAAGGAGCCTGTTGTGTTGTATTACAGAAGGTTGTCTGAATTGCTTGTGGTTGGCCGTTGTGTTGCCATGGTGACAGTGAGGGGTTGGGGCCGTGGACATGGTTATGAGCGGGAAAAACACAGTCGAGGTTTAACATTAACAAACATCAGCTGTAAAAACTCATAAAATGACATAAAATAATAATAACACATCACAAACACAACATGACAGTTTGTTCTCCACAGTGACCTGCAGTGGCAGAAAAAGACACAAAGACTAAACCACACAGATCCAGAACGCTTAAGTGTGTCAGTCCCTGAACAGAGAAAAAGCAAAAACGGTTAACTACAATACACACAGTCGTAGCTGTGTGCAAGCATGGCTGTCGGGAATAGAGATTAGATAAGAGACGGAGAGAAGCGACAGAGAGAATTTCCTTTTCAACCACCAGATTAACACATGTGCACAATGATATCTCACTATTTAAAGGGGTCATTTCATGCATTTTTATTGTATTATTTCACTCCTGGATGTCTATTTAGAATGCAAGTGAAGCTTTTTGAACTGAAATATGATGCAAAAGCAATTCAGATCAGGCTGAAATGTTTTGAGACCTGAAGCCTGAAATGTACGTCTTTTTTTTTTTGTTTGATTCAATAGTTAATATGGACTTCATGCACAAGAAAACATTTTCAGTTATGTGTGATATTTATAGTTATAGTCTAGTCATGATTCATTTATTCGGTGAGAGAAAGGGAGCAATTAAAGTGGGGGGGTCTAATTCTATTTCATGCATTCCAAGTTATTTACACTGTTAAAGAGTTGGATTCTCATGCTAAACATGGCCAAAGTTAAAAAAAACACTTCAAAAACTTTAAACAGCCATATGATGGAGTATTTCTATGCCAAATGATTAGATTTGCCACAATCCTTCCGGGTTCGCGTAAGTTGTTTAAACCGTTTTTTCAACAACGCGGCGGCAGCGTAGACAGGACTGCTTGAGAGAATGTCTCAAAGAGTGAGTTTCGGTGTGAGGGAAAGATAACCTTGACAGCTTACAAAAGAACCCGCATACGGGACAGTGGATGAAGTTTGTTTTCCGGGCATGCACAGGGTTGAGTGTGCTTGTTTGTTCGAGTCATTTCGGGATGAAGTTTTTAAAAGGTCCCGTTCGATCACAGGATTTTGCACATTGTGATACTGAAAGATGGGAGCGGGTCAGCGATAACAAGTCGATGGTCATGATTTCGGACCAGAGGCGGTAAGTAAAAACTGCATCAATTCGATGTTTTGTGGCAATCGGGCCGTGTCTCGTGAATCTTCCTTCGACACAGCACGCCTCCAGGAGCTCGGTTGTTTTCATTGAGGATTGTAAAGCTGTATCTTTCTTTTATAAATATGATAAAACTAAAGACTCTTTAAAAATATGCATGGATGCAATACTACTCTATAGGTAATAAGCCCAGTGTTGGGCAAGGTACCGAACATGTAACAACTTACTGATTTCCTTTTAAAAGTAACACGTTACTGTTTGATATTTATTCAAAGTAATTGTTACGTTCCGTTTTTTCTAAATAGAATGTTTTTCCTGAATTTATGCAATCCAGCTACACACTCATGCAAAATATTGGTATTAAGCATCCCAACATTCACAGCACTGTTATTTTTACTACACGCCAGCGGATGCTGCGTGCAGGTGTGGCATGCAGAATGAAGCATTTTATAATCTCTAAAAGACATCTTAGTTCCTCGCAATCTCACAAATCTCGGTTATAACACAATAAATATGTGCATAATGAATCTTTTCATAATGTCTACACTTCGGTGTATATGAGAGGATTCGTGAGCACGCAAAGTTCAGCACGCAGTGCTCAACGCTGAAACAGTGTATAGCCCTAAATAGAAGATGCCGACGCGCACCCTGTTATCGTTATATTAATAGTTCATGCAAGCTTTTGTGCAATAGATGAATAAGACAATTTATGGTTTTAATATTTTATTTTAGATGGGTTCATTTTGGGAAGTCCGGAATCATTTAGTATCCCGATCCCTGCACACACACGAGTCTCTGCACTCATCAAGTCTTGTCCGGCGCCGTACTCTGTTGCGTCGTGTCTCTCGGGAGAGC
The DNA here is from genome assembly GCA_018155175.1 of Sinocyclocheilus anophthalmus. NCBI lineage: Eukaryota > Metazoa > Chordata > Actinopteri > Cypriniformes > Cyprinidae > Sinocyclocheilus > Sinocyclocheilus anophthalmus. The sequence continues at coordinate 645,056 of JADLZN010011089.1, forward strand.
AAGTCTCTAACCCACTGGCACTTGACTCGACAATGCGTGTGCTACATCCTTTTTACAATCTCCAGATTATAAAACACTCCATTCTGTCAGCAATGTAACGCGGCAGTAACGTATAGAGACCTCGGCTTGTAACTATACTCTAATTACCATTTTGAAAATAACGCGTGAAATTACTCCGTTACTAAAAAAGTAATCAAATTACAGTAACGCGTTACTAAGTAATGCGTTACTGCCCAACACTCAACACTGCTCAAGATTAACATGAGATTGAGTGAAACTGTGTGTTATGTCCCCTTTAAGATAAAGTGAGTAGCACTTTGACTGGTCCAATTAGGCAACCTGCTCTTTGTATTTAAAAAATGATTTTATTAGGCTACCAATAAGACTATTAATTTTGTTTATTTTTTTGTGTAAAACTTTTTAATGAGGGAAGAATATACTACCATTGTCAGTGAAATCATATTTCATCACGTCTGGTTAGGACACTGTGTTCGTTTCAACAAGTGATCTTTGTGGAATGTGCCATAAGTATTGAGTTCTGAAAGTTACAGAATGTTTTCATAGTACAATGAGCTCTATTAATCTAGGAAAGATCAAGGAAAGTTTTATTCATCATGACATGACCCCTTTTAAAAACCACTTCTGTTCTTTCTATAAAAATCAAGACCTCATCAAGACCTAAAAACATAAGCTTTTTTATTTAATATCAATGTACCGCAGTGAGTTTTACCTCCAGTCCAGATGGCAGTCTGACAGAATATTTCAATTAAACTACATCTGTACACATCTATGAAGTTTAGGTCTCGAAAAAATATATATTACTGGCATTTCCTAATTTTTCCTTATTACTTTCATTTTATAAACGCCATCAAGACAAAAGTTAAAAACCAGAGCCTGTGCAAATGTGCACTAACTTACCCCAGGGTTCCTTTACCCGGGCCGGGAGGGCTGGGTGGTTTCTGGGTCGGGGCGGCTGTGCGTGGAGTTGTACCCGCTTTCATATTCTGGGCGTTGACCTGAAGGGCAAGTGTCAAATATCATTATTCTGAGTCAGAACAAATGTAAAGTCACTGACATTGGACCACATACACAAAACACACATCAACCAAAGCCCGACTGAATCCTTACCTTAAACCTTAGTAACCACTACACTCAGAAATGAAGGCAATAAGAAAAGTGAGGAGAGAAAAGATGCAAACCGTTAGTGTGAAGAGTAAAGAGAAACTCACACACATGAAAACACAGCAAAGAGCAGCTAGTTAGGTAGCACAGTCCATATGATCCAAAGCAAAATACATTAATATAAACTAATAATGCACAGTATTTGGCAATATTACCATTATTAAAAGGTGCACAGTATTTTTTGTTTATGTTGTGCAGACTGATATAGCAGCAATGTTAAATCAGACATTTTAAGTCTGTTAAAACAGCGCAAAAGCTATTCAGTCAGCCATGATTAATTTAACAAGGCAAAGTGTACAATAACTGAAATAAAGTGAGTAGCATTTAGCTGGTCATGTGATCTTAACATGGCTGCTCCCAAATCAGAAAGAAAAAAATAATATATTTTATATGAATTTACTTAATTTTTGAATTTACTCATTTTGCATTTTACAAACCCTATTTTCTCCATCATACGGCTTATCGTCCCCGAAACAGTCATAGCTCTTGTCGCGTATTGAATGCCGACGACTATCGGAACTTGGTCTAGGCTAGATTCTGAGCGTTTTTCTGTACCCGTGGTTTGTATGTTGTCTGATTCAGCGTCCCCCACTCACATATGAATACATCCCGTAATCCGCTAGTACAAAATCTGCAAGCCTCTAAAGGCTGTGTTGGTCATCCGTTTCGGGTGACATTTTATGGTCCCAAAAGTTATTCAAAGATTTGCGATCTTTCTGTGATGTGGAAAACTTTCTCTCGCGGTTTCGCCTTTGGGTGGTCTCCACACACTACCCTATGACCTCAGAAAACTGCTTGGTTTGAAAGCTATCACTCCCGTGTGTCAGTGTACTTGTGCATGTACGATCGCAGTAGCAGAGAGTACAGATCATTTTCGTCGTGTGTGCAGCGAGAATGGGACTGTAAGAGTGAGTTCAGCACAGTGAGTCTGTACTATTTATATTTATCAGTAAATTCCGTTGCCCCATCTTCCAACCTGTTTTTTGTTATTGTTTTCATCCCATGATTAGATTGGTATGCTTGCTATTAGCGCCGTAGTGTTTCACACCCAACACACAAATAGCTGCGCTTTTTCCTGTGTTATTGCGTTGTACGAATCGGCTATACCTGTTCTTGACTACACAGCCAGATGAAGCATGCTTTGAGCTACGGCATTTTTTATGTAGCGTACAGGCCTCTCAGGATTGGCTGGTGCAATGATCTTATGTGTGCGGGAAGTGTTCTTATTGGTGGTGAGGATGCCAATTTCTCGCCTGGCTACCTTCTCTTTATGGATGTCCACCGTCTGTGGAGGAATGATGAAATGTGATTCGATGTATGCAGAAATGTACACAGAAACACATCAAAATACAGGTTTGAAAGTCAAGAAGAGTCTAAAAGTAGGACATGAATCGTGCAAGCAGTCTGTAGAAGGGAGTTCAACCATAAAATATCAAATCTAATTTGATTAATATAAAAGTAGCGCTGTGTGTCAAAGTTTAGTACTTAGGGTTATTGATTTGAGTTCACCTTTTACTTTAAGTATGAACAATATTAATAGTGATGCTTGCCTTAGAAATGTAAGTGAAAGAAGCAAAATTGCAATGTACAATGTATCCACACTACTAGATGTTTGTTATAGCAGTAAAAAGCACCTGTGAGATGTGGTTGATGGACGACTCCATGCGGCGTAGCTGAGACGCCTGTATATCCAGCATCTGAAGCACATTGTTGGCGAGAGTGTTGATCAGATACGCTACGCTGGCCAAAGACTGAGTGGTGTAGCTTTTGGTTTCTTCTAGAGCTCTGTGTTTATCTGGAGACTAGATGGAGAGAGAAGGAAGAGGAGAGAGAGAGTGTTTATCTCAGCACAGAAGGATGAATAGAGGTGAAAGAGAACATGATATTGACTCGTGGCCTAATTTCTGTTCCCTCATTTACACTCCCCGTTAGGAGTGTGCCATACGTATAATCTACTATAATATTATTGTTTTAACGGTGTGCGAGCTGACATTGAGTTTGTCTTGAGAATGCATGCTTGCATTTTGTTATGTAACCTATTAGAACGCCCCCAAAAATTCAAGATATGGAGGCAAGAAATGCCCAGCTTCTGTCTTTAAGCTACTTTCTGCTCTAGTTCAGCAAATATCACATGCAAAGTGAATGCTGGTTTCCCCCTATCAGAGCATCATTTGCAAATGTGACTGATTTTATCCAACAGCTGAATAAAAAGTTAAAGAATAGTTCACCCAAAAATTGAAATTTTGTCAGATTATCATCGTCGTTGAACCAAACCTATATGAGTTTTTTTCTTATGTTAAACACAAACGAAGTCTTCTGAGAAGGCTGGAATCAAACAGTTGATGGTCCCAATGACTTCCATAGTATTTTTGTCTTATGTGGACGTCCATGGGGGACAACAACAATTCTTTAAAACATCTTTGGTCTTCAACATAGCGACTTTTTCCAGGTTGGAAGGCCATGACGCGTGCGTAAATGCTGACAATTTTTATAATTTGAGTAATATTTCGTTTAATATAGGTGGATATACATTGTAGACAAATATTGCCAATATTGTTTTCGCAATGAAAACAGTCGAACTAAGCACAGAGAACTGGTGCACGGTTCCGAAGAGTCCGACGATTGTGTTTTTGAATTAATTAGTGAAGTCAATGAGCATGACAGTCATAATGCAGTCACTTACTTTTGTTCCGAATGAATGAAATAAGTCATGTTGAACAATTGTTAAATAAAACCGACCTCAATGAATCGTTTTAATGAACAGTGATTGCATCCCACGTGACTTCGGTTTTAACTCGTTTAACGAACTATGCCTATTTCATACAAAAAACAACAACAAACTATTCAATATGTCCCTGAACTTCTTATCTTATATATACTATATATATATATAGACTACAGTGGGTACGGAAAGTGAGTCAGGACCCCTTAAATTTTCCTTACAATATTGACCATTTGCTTAAATCATTCAAGTAAGTTTTTTTCCTATTAATGTACACACAGCACCCCATATTGACAGAATTAAAACACAGAATTGTTGACATTTTTTTAGATTTATTAAAAAAGAAAAACTGAATATCACATGGTCCTAAGTATTCAGACCTTTGCTGTGACACTCATATATTTAACTCAGGTGCTGTACATTTCTTCTAATCATCCTTGAGATGGTCCTACACCTTCATTTTAGTTCAGCTGTGTTTGATTATACTGATTGAACTTGATCAGGAAAGCCACACACCTGTCTATAAAAGACCTTACAGCTCACAGTGCATGTCAGAGCAATGAGAATTAGGAGGTCAAAGGAACTGCCTGAAGAGCTCAGAGAGAGAATTGTGGTAAGGCACAGATCTGGCCAACGTTACAAAATAATTTCTGCTGCAGTTAAGGTTCCTAAGAGCACAGTGGTCTTTATAATCCTTAAATGGAAGACGTTTGGACGACCAGAACCCTTCCTAGAGCTGCCGTCCGGCCAAAATGAGCTATTCGGGGGAGAAGAGCCTTGGTGAGAGAGGTAAAGAAGAACCAAAGATCACTGTGGCTGAGCTCCAAAGATGCAGTCGGGAGATGGGAGAAAGTTGTAGAAAGTCAACATCACTGCAGCCCTCCACCAGTCGGGGCTTTATGAGTGGCCCGACGGAAGCCTCTCCTCGTGCAAGACACATGAAAGCCCGCATAGAGGACTCCAAGATGGTGAGAAATAAGCTTCTCTGGTCTGATGAGACCAAGATAGAACTTTTTTTGGCCTTAATTCTAAGCGTTATGTGTGGAGAAAACCAGGCACTGCTATCACCTGTCCAATACAGTCCCACAGTGAAGCATGGTGGTGGCAGCATCATGCTGTGGGGGGTTTTTCAGCTGCAGGGACAGGACGAATGGTTTCAATCGAGGGAAAGATGAATGCGGCCAAACACAGGGATATCCTGGACGAAAACCTACACCAGAGTGCTCAGGACCTCAGACTCGCCCGAAGGTTTACCTTCCAACAAGACAAATACCCTAAGCACACAGCTAAAATAACGAAGGAGGGCTCACAACAATCTGTGACTGGATGTGTTTGAATGGCCAGCCAGAGCCTGACTTAAACCACTTAGCACTCTGGAGAGACACTAACAACTGGCTGTCCACCAAACGTTACCACCAACTGACAGAACGGCGAGGACTGCAATGGGAATGGCAGAGGATCCCCAAAAAAAATCCAGGTGTGAAAAACTTGTTGAATCTTTCCCAAAAAGGCTCATGGCTGTATTAGATCAAAAGTGTGCTTCAACTAAATACTGAGCAAAGGGTCTGAAAACTTAGGACCAAGTGATATTTCAGTTTTTCTTTTTTACTAAATCTGCAAAAATGTCAACAATTCTGTGTTTTTTTTTCTGTCAATATGGGGTGCTTTGTGTAAATTAATGAGGAAAAAAAATGAACTTGAAATGATTTTAGCAAATGGCTGCAAAAAAACAAAGAGTGAAAAATTTAAGGGAGACTGAATACTTTCCGGATAACCACTGTATATCTATTAGATATATATTTCCGAGCCTCCTATCTACACTCCCCTCATATGCTAGTACCCCTCTTAACTTAACTTTACAGTGCTGATTTTGATGTCATGTGAAAGCTTCCACGCAAAACAGCAACCCAAGGGTGCTTTGGAGTCAATAATAAAAGGTACATTAACTTTAATTCAAACAAGCCACCGAGATGTTGAGCTCCCCAGCTCAGATTTTCCTGGGCCATACCAGTTACCTTTTTTTTCCTTGGGCTACCACCTGCCCTCCCGCCGTTCGCACGTTGCATATGCTCACAAGTCCTAGTTCTACTTTCATGATAGTTTTATCTACTCCGTTTTCAATATATGGATATTATTTAGCCATTTGGTGTGCTACTGAAGAAAGACAATCATACAGGGTTTGAATGTCAAGATGAGGTGATAAACTATATGAAAACAGTCATTGCACTGTCAGCTCGAGATAAAAACCTTCTTTTGTCATTAACGCTTTGAGAAAAACATCAGAGCCTGTTTCATTCAATAAAACACTAGAAATCCAAAACACAAACTTTTCGATCCATGACCATGACATGTGCAAAATAATGCAATCTATTAACATGGCCTTTCCAAAACAAACAACAAATGTGATCAGGCTTATTTACTCAAAAAACATCATGACATTCACTAACATATCTGTATGCAATATGCATGAATTGAAGAAGTGGGAAATATTGGGTTACACGCTAAACTAAAACCAGACCACATACCACATGCAAGCAAGTCTCATATCAACCCGAGCTACAAGCTGCCATGGAAAGAAATCCAAGCTCGGTCACATGAAGTTATTTATGGTATTTCTGAACCTGCGGTGACAAAGCTATGAAGTGAGAAAAACACCATGATCGCTCACAACCAGCAGACTTTATTTACAGATAACATAAAACACATTTATAGAGCATCTCTGTGTGTTCTGCATGATTCATGAGGGCCTGAATCAGATCAAATCACAAAGCAAACCCTGTTTAACATCTTTACAACTGTGAGCTCTCATTCTTAAACTCTAACCCTATGGCTTTGCGCATTAACAGGCCGGCAAACGCTAGTCAAATATGCAATATTTATCAGGAACACATCAGGACTCAAAAGTACTGGAATCAGCACCCACAGAGAACAAACCCATATCCAGTGACATCCAGTCACTGATCTGCCGGTGTCCATGTGACATGCTCTGTATTTTTGGAGCAATAAATGTCAAGAGTTTTGATTTCTGATGCTCTATTTCTGAGGGATGACAAACACTAAACAGAAGTGCAGGATCCTTACACACCCACTTCTGTGGATCCCCCAGGAATGCTGAAAATAACATGAATTTAGTCATTCCTTTTTTCGTTCCAGAAGCACTTCACTAATTCCACAGTAAATCATCCAACTCACGTTAGCAGGGAGAAAAACTGCATTTACCATAGTTCTTGCATAGTAGCTTTGGTATTTGTGTAATATCATAGTAAGCAGGCACTGCTTTACCATGGTTAGACCAACATAACTAACAAACAAACAAACAAACGGTATTTGCAGACAGCTACCATATTTGTCATAAAAAATAAGCAGATACCACAGTTAATCATTTAAATCATAGTAAAATCTCGCGATTTCGAAAACGCATAATGATTAAACGCGATAGTGCCACAATACTAAAACAGAAAACTATCACTTATACACGTATTCCCTCTAGACCGGCATAAACTCACGCAAACACCACCATAATAATATCAAACTAGTAGAAACACTAACATTAATAGATAACTACACTAAAAAGCTAATTTATCAAATAAAAAGAGTCCATAAGCCCCCAGCATTTAGCAGCAGAGCTAACTTCAAAAACACTGCGCTGCTTTGATTAAAATATCTTCACAAACGCTATTACTCATTAATACACCACTTTAGATCATATCACTCTGTTTTAATTAAGCATAAACATAAACCGTTTTTGATGTGATAACATTGAGGTTTAACTACACATAGGTATCGCTTCGGCTAGCTAGTGCGTTAGCCTACTAGCTCAGCGTTTGAGGCTCCATTTATGTACAAAACCACTGAAGATAGACAACAGAACGCCTAATAAAGTGTGTTAAGTGTTGAATTAGTGCAATATAAACTAGTATGAATTACAAGCAATAATAATATGCCGTGAATTCAGTCCGCTCGACTGCATTGTCACTCGACAACATAAGCAGTGGGATCATTTATCTCTCGTGTCGTTTTTTATCTGGTATCTGGCCGTGTCTCGGATATTTTTTGGGTTTTGTAATGTCACCTGTACGTAGTTGCTCTCGCAGTACTCGGCGACTCTCTCTAGGTTGGCGTAGCTGTCCAGCAGAGCTCCTCGACCAGCAGGAATCTCCTCTTCCAACAGCATCTGCAGCTCCGCCATCTTCACATCTTACTGATGCATGCAGGAGGAAAACACCACCATCACACTCCCCTCTCCCTCACTGATGCACGCAAGAGGAAAACACCATCACATTACCCCCCTCTCTCTCTTTCACATTCACAATTCTCTTTCCTCTTCCCCTATATGTTTTTATTTGTCACTTTCTGTATCTCTATAATGCTCTATTCAACAGAACGGTTTCATTATTTGGCCAAGATGGATAGAAGGATGAATGCATAGATAGATGCACTTCATCACACTCTTTTATTAGTACAGAAAGACTGCAGTTAAAAGACTACGATTCAAAATTAATCATTGTTTATGGAATGTCTGTGATATTCAAAGGGAATGAAGGTCTAAAAACAATGGCATATCGTTTTAATAACCTGAACCAGTTCTAAATGACATTATCAATTGCTGCCCCACACAATATTGAGCCAATGGCCATGCATAATTTCCCAAGAGGCTAATTCAGGGACATGAGCTTTGAGTCCTTCAGTTCCTCTTGCTGACTGTGATCCAGGTGTCATCTCTGGGTGTGGTCACCAGCTCATACCTGGCCTCAACCACCTGCCCGTCCACTCTGTGCAGTCTCAACCTGCGCACCAGCGTGCTGAGCAGCACTGCGGCCACAGTATATGCAAATCTAAAGAGAGGAAGAGAAGGACAGAGCGAGAAGATTTGTGAATTATATGACAGTGAATGTTTCTTAAAAGAATAGTTTACCCAATAATGAAAAATCTGGTCATTATTTACTATATAAAATCTTTTTATTTGACAAAACAATAATAGTAAAAAAGGTATTCCTATATGTTTATAGTAGTGGTTCTCAACCAGGGGCCAGAGTTCATTAGGGGGCTGGTGTTTTTTTTTGTATTTTGAAATTGATGCTAAAATAATTTCAAGTAAAGGAAACACTCCACTATTTTTGAAAATAGATCTTCCACCCAAATATCAGTGCGGGCCTGCTGCACCCATAGTAGGGCAGCAAAGTTCCTTGATTATTACGCCGGAATGAGAGTATAGTTTCCTGCCATTCGCCTAGAAAATCGCAACTTTTCATGTTCCAGTCGGTATAGTACACGAGTAAGACAGAAGAGTCAACTTTTAAAATAGGAAAAAATAGCACCTTTCTTAGTCATTTTTGCGAGAACGCTGCTAGGTCTAATCGATCAATGATCTATGCCTAAGCTAAGCTAAAGTGCATACCGCCAGACCCGGAGATCGGCTGAATGGATTCGGAAACGGTAAAACTCAACGGTTTAACTCTAGGGGAGTTGGAAAATGAGCCTATTTTCAAAAATAGTGGAGTGTTCCTTTAAAGGTAAACACTATCTTTAAAATAAGCAATAACAGCTAATCAAGCTAATATTTCTTATTTTAATTAATTCCCTTAACAACTAGCCTTTTTAAGTTTCCATGGTCTTGGAAAACCTAAGGAATTTTAAAAGTTATTGAAGTTTCTATACTGATTATACATTTTTTGTTATGTTGAGATTTTTTATATTTTATCGTATAGAAATTGATTAAAAAAAACTAAATTGTGAGTAAAACTTCTCGTAATCACAAACAACTGAAAAAGTCATGTAAATTAATTGCTCATTAAGAGTGTGAACTCGTTTAATACATAGCCAGCCAATCCTAGTTTATGTAAATTAAGAGTTTGAAAACAAGCAGCCTTCTCATTACACCAGAAATATCTTCCCCTATTAGGGGCCTATAAACATCATCTCTCAAAGTCTCTTACAATCAAAATAAAGATCACTCAGCAGACATATTTGCATCACCTCCAGCCTACAACTCCTATCTACTTAAATGGAGAAAAATCTGACATTACCTGTCCCTTACCTGTTTCTAGAATTATTTACAAAGCAGTACTTATTTTGCCATAATGCATGTTACAATTTCTTTCAAAGAGCCCCATAAAAGTAGTTCATATGAGTCCTACTGACCAGTGATGCTCAACCATTTTTAATTCCACGGCCCTCATTGTCCACGACAATATTAAAGACTGTATATACTAAGGTGGTTTTGGAGCCTGACGGACCCCATTCCCATTTGCTGTATGAAGTAGAGCAGCCTGAACATTTTGCTAAACATCTCCTTTTGTGTTCCACAGAAAAAAGAAGTTCATACAGGTTTGGAAGGACACAAGGGTGAATAATTGATAAACTTATGGTTATTTATTAAAGATAATATCTGAATTTCTCTCCTTGTACCTTAGTTCAGGGCAGGCCTGGCTCCCTGAAAACCCAAGCAGCGAGAAGCTCTTCATTACTGACTCATCAGCAAATCTGTCAGGATTAAATCTGTCAAAGTAGACAAACAAGTGAGAATACCAGCAAACCATGAACCTTACACAACCTTATATAAAATGAACATACACAAACAAACCTGTATGGAAGTGACCAAGTATCTGCATCTTGAAGGACGACGCCCAGGGCATAGATAACCAATGTCTACAAACATACAACCAGCATTATTTTTAACATTATAGGCAAGTCACAACACTCTCCATACTGACTAGACTAAATATAATTAGAAGTATATGAAAGCATAATTTGCAAAAAAAACAAACAAAAGAAAAACAAACATGCAAGTGGCTAAGGATATTTTAGAAGTCTGTGAATGACTGAATGAAACCTGCAAAGCTTTTTAAGTCTTTATGTGGGCCTAGTAATGAAAAAGTCTAGTTCTTACTTCTTTGGGAATGACATGTTGGTCCACCTTCCCCTCCACCTCCTGTAATCTGGTAGCCATGGGCGTCAGTTTGGCTGTGCGGACTGTTTCATTCAGCACCTGCTGGCAGTATCTGGAGGAAAACGTGAACCAGAATGATGATTTCCAGACAAAGTGATGGCCATGTGGAATAAAGTTTAACTCTAGTATTTTATTGAAATCACAGAATTGCCACACATATGCCCTCTGGTGGCCAGAATGCACAGAGAAAAGAAAAACCTAGGAGCATATACATATTAAAAAAAACAAGCATATTGTAAACTCATATCTCTGGACCAAATCAGCTCTTTTTTAGAGCTTTAAAATGTTACTACTATACTATAAGTACTAATAATTCCTTCATGTTTAAACCTTTTTCACATAAGGGTCGCTTGATTTAGCATCTTGTAAATCAATAAATGTGAATACCATATGGATATTATTGACAGAATCATATCAGAAGCTATGACTGTTGCTCACCTAAGTTGTGGAATCTTCTCCAAGGTAACAGGCTCCTCTCCAAGCACTTCAACAAGCTCATGATAGAGCCGTTCCTGCACTGCTTCTGAGACTGATAGGAAGTGAACTGCCCAGATGCACACTGGGAAATAATACAGATGAGAACAGGCATAAATTATGTATAAGAATAACAGGAATACAGACATGAAGGTAAAAAAGAAAAGCTCCACAGTGTTATCATTAACTAAAACTATTAAAAAACATTTTTGTTAATTGAAGCTTACATAAAGTAAAACGTAAAGATTAATTAAATACTCAAAATTAAATGAAATTTAGAAAAGTTTAAGTTGAAGCTCTAAAGTTAATAACTGAAAACAATATTAATAAATAAATTACACCTAAATAGTAATAAACTAAACACATAAATTACTTAATATTAAACTAAAACTAAATTATAAATATAAAAATAAAAGCTAATGTTAACATGTCAATAAAACTATAATACTATACAACACTAAAATAACACTGAAGCTACATCAAACAACTAGAAAGGAGAAATGGAAACTTACAGTTAGCAGTGATCACACAGCCAGCTAGAGTAAAAACCATACCATCTTCCATCACCTGAGGACAAAAAAATTATAGTTTGTTTATAATTTATGCATAAATCTTACTATCTCAATTTGAAAATGAACCATACTGTGTTGAGATGATGTTACCTGTCGCTCTGTCAGATTGGCTTGTAGTAAATAGTTAACGAAAGATGACTGACTGGATCCTTGTCCACTGCTCTGCTTTGCCACAGACTTCAGCACCGACTCCATCTCAGCCAGAGCTGAAAATAACAAAACCACATGATCAACTGACATTGAACAATAAGGCCAACACTTTCAAACGCTGCTCAGCTGCCTTCTTACCGCTCTCATAATGGGTCTTTCTGCTGGAACTCTTCTCTAGGGATCCATCCAGATAACCTTTACCAATCTCTGACCAGACCTAACCAAATCCAGATATATATGCATTTTCATGTAAAATACAATTTTTTTTATTAATAATAATTTTCATAAGCATGACATTAAATATACCTAGTGAGGAATGCTCACCGCTTCATGGTTCTTACGGAACCGGATGACCTCAGCATCATCCCGAAAACGGCTCCCCATGGCAAGCTGAGTGACAGCCTTCATAGCCAATCCAAGCAGATGAGCACAAAGAGGCGTGTGCTGTGATTTAGGATAAGATGCCCACTTATCAACCAGCTCCTCCACCAGCTAAAACAAAGGCAGAGTAGTAAGAGAGGGATAACATGTTTAAAAATAGGGACTGTTCAGTATATTCAGTACTGTTGATTATATGAACAAAAACATATCACCTATGGTTTACTATCAAAAAGAATTCAAGAACTTTAGTTTACGGAGATCTCAACCTGGTTAGTCATTAACCGCAAAGGGGGGGGGGGGGGGGGGGGGGGGGGGGGGGGGGGGGGGGGTGAAGAGAACACTTTTGTTTTGTTGTTGGCCTAATGTGCAAATCCCCTGAAACTAGGATATATCGAAACACTCGGAACAGAACCTGAAGCAATAAGGGAAGTTGTTCTCCAGGGTTTTATGATAGCCCCGCATTGTCTCCAAAGGATCTCTGCGGAAAGGGTACAAACATATGTGCTAGAAAGTTTTTTCGTGATGCTTATAAAATGCCAAAACATTTGGTATGGCAATAAATTAGATACTTTACACACTACCATCCAAATGGTTGGGTAAGAAATATAGACTGATAAAAAACAGATGAAGAAGTTTTTTTTTTTTTTTATGATCAAAAGTAAAAAATAATGACATGTCTAATGTTACAAAAAAGGTTTCTGTTTCCAGAAACAATGACTTCTGAAGGGACTTGTGACAGAGACCGGGGGGAAAAAGTTGTTTTAAATTGAAAAAAAAATATTACTCATATCACTATTACTCTTTTTACTGTTTTAGTGAGCAAATAAATGCAGCCTGGGTGAAAAAAGACACTTCTTTCAAAAATCTTACTGACCTCAAACATTTAAACAGTAGTGTATATAAACAAAGAATAACAAATGAATCATAATATCATACGTAATTTTATGATCAAATATTAACACATAATTTAACAAGAGGAGCTTTGTCAAAACACTTATTCTCTCCCTTGGTGCAGGCCACTCACTCGTCCAGTTGGGGTTGATGTGTTGTCGTAGTCGGTCCACAGCACCCAGGCTGACCACTGGTCTCCGACCGAACCAGAAAGATGCCACAGACCCAAACTCATCATGAAGACCCACCAGGAACTCATGCAGGCTTCCTTTGTTCACTATATCTGGCAGATTCCCATCTCTGGAAAAGTAAAGCAAGACGTTTGGTGGAGAAACTGAGTAAAGGTCATAGGAAATAAAGAGAGGACAGTATCTCAAACTCTTACTTCTCTTCTGTGGGGTTTAGTCCTGGCACACCAGAGGCACTTCTAGATGACTGACATTAAAATAAAAATAAACGTAGGGTTAATATACACATATTTGAAATATTAAAGTCCCTTGACAGCAAATTATAGCAGTTTTAATGGCTGACTTTCTTTTACATATATTCAACGTTTAATAAAGACAGAAAATGCATTCTCAAAAATAAGAAAACTCTATAGTCCAGTGATGACCTTCTAAATGCAGCAGGTCAGAATTTAAACCAAACATATTTAATAGCGATTCAAACATATACTTCTTATAAAACATGATCACAACAACTACAAAACAGTTAAGATAATATTTATATTTTTCACCGGATACAAATACAGGACGGCACCGATCAGGATAATGACAAATGTCACTGCAAATATAGCAAAATCCAGCATATTTGCTTTTCAGAAACGTCTGAGGATCGTCATAAATGTAATTAAACAGTTCACTGAACTAGAAGCTAACAATCCACGTCTACAGCGACCATCAGAGACCTGCGCCCCTGTACATCGGTACTCAACTACACATCCTGTGGACGAGGCTAAACCAAACCATCGCAGAGAATTGTTGTTTAGGGATATTTATTTGAAGATATTTTTTTAACCAACACATCTTCCATGATTTTTTTGTACCCACATATACCTGATAAGGTTAATATAAGTATATAAATCTTTATTGTCCGTCCTTTATTACATATATTTTTGCAATATTGGTTTATTTTAATTATAAATAACGTTCGTCGTTTTTTTTACCACATTATGAGTTTGTTTATAATCAAGGGGGCGGAGCTAAAGATAATTAGGCTCGTTATGAACTCTTTAAATGTGACACACAGGAAAAAAGTAGCTACTTAGCGAAAGTAAGCCGCAAAATGTCAGTAATGACAGCATTAATTGCGTTTACGCTTAGTGTATATTCGAGCAAAGCTCGGGATCCGCAGTCTCGCTGGCAGATGCCGCAGTACCAGGCCGGTGGTTCATCACTCTCGCCGGCTCTGAAGGAGTTTCCCCCGCAGCAGAGGGTTCCGCTTTCGCCGGAGTTGAGTCAGAGGAGCTCGTCTTTCTCCGGCTCTCAGCGCTGTGTGCTGGAGCAGTATGAGCGCATCGAGTGTGGAGAGGCTGGCATCGCTTCAGATGAATGTGAGGATATCAGCTGCTGTTATGATGCGCAGGGCTGTTTCTATGGCAAGGCAGGTGAGCGTGAGAAATTCATCCTATTTAGGCTAGTACTTTTAATCTCTCCCAATATGTATGAAAGTTTCTCATGCTGTAAAAACAGTAATACTGTAGAAATATTATTACAAATAAACTAAATTCATTTTAATATATTGATGGCAAAACTGATTTTTTTTTGTTTCTTTAGCAGCCAGTCTTCAGTATGACATTATTCTTCAGAAATCATTGTAATATGCTCTATTTGGTGCTCAATTAACATTTCTTGTTGTTATCAATGTTGAAAACCGTTGCTGCCTAATATTTCGTGGTAACTGTGATACACTACCATTTAAGCTTTGCGTAAATATATATATATATGTATATGTAGGGTAGGTATATGTATATGTATATATGTAGATTGTAGATGTAGAATAATGTAGATATGTATATGTAGATGTATATGTATTATATATATGTATATATCATGGGTATATGTTATAATGTGATATGTATTATAGATATGTGTCCATATATATATATGTATTATATATTGTAGACATACATACATAATACCACACACATGGAACGGAAAGTTTTCAGACCCCCTAAATTTTTCAACTCTTGTTATATTGCAGCCATTTGTGCTAATCATTTAAGTTATTTTTTTCTCTTAAGGAGCACACACACCCAAAAAAAAAACCATATTGACAGAAAACACAAGAATTGTTGACATTTTGCAGATTTATTAAAAAAGAAAATATCTGAAATATCACATGGTCCTAAGTATGCAGACCCTTTGCTGTGACACTCATATATTAACTCAGGTGCTGTCCATTTCTTCTGATCATCCTTGAGATGGTTTAACACCTTCATTTGAGTCCAGCTGTGTTTGATTATACTGATTGGACTTGTTTAGGAAAGCCACACACCTGTCTATAATAAGACCTTACAGCTCACAGTGCATGTCAGAGGAAATGAGAATCATGAGGTCAAAGGAACTTCCTGAAGAGCTCAGAGACAGAATTGTGGCAAGGCACAGATCTGGCCAAGGTTACAAAAAAATTTCTGCTGCACCTAAGGTTCCTAAGAGCACAGTGGCCTCCATAATCCTTCAATGGAAGACATTTGGGACGACCAGAACCCTTCCTAGAGCTTGCCGTCCGGCCAAACTGAGCTATCGGGTGAGAAGAGCCTTGGTGAGAGAGGTAAGAAGAACCCAAAGAGCATTTTTTTCTGGGGCCTGAGCTCCAGAGATGCAGTCGGGAGAGGGGAGAAAGTTGTAGAAAGTCAACCAACACTGCAGCCCTCCACCAGTCAGGGCTTTATGGCAGAGTGGCCCGACGGAAGCCTCTCCTCAGTGCAAGACACATGAAAGCTTGCATGGAGTTTGCTAAAAAACACCTGAAGGACTCCAAGTAAGATTCTCTGGTCTGATGAGAACTTTCTGGCCTTAATTCTAAGCTGTATGTGTGGAGAAAACCAGGCACTGCTCATCACCCGTCTAATACAGTCCCAACAGTGAAGCAAGGTGGAGGCAGCATCATGCTGTGGGGGAGTTTTTCAGCTGCAGGGTCAGGACGACTGGTTGCAATCGAGGGAAAGTTGAATGCGGCCAAGTACAGGGATATCCCGGACGAAAACCTTCTCCAGAGTGCTCAGAACCTCAAACTGGGCCGAAGGTTTACCTTCCAACAAGACAATGACCCTAAGCACACAGCTAAAATAACGAAGGAGTGGCTTCACAACAACTCTGTGACTGTTCTTGAATGGCCCTGACTTAAACCCAATTGAGCATCTCTGGAGAGACCTAAAATGGCTGTCCACCATCGTTTACCATCCAACCTTACAGAACTGGAGAGGATCTGCAATGAGGAATGGCAGAGGATCACCAAATCCAGGTTTGAAAAACTTGTTGCATCTTTCCCAAAAGACTCATGGCTGTATTAGATCAAAAGGGTGTTTCTACTAAATACTGAGCAAAGGGTCTTAATACTTATGACCATGTGATATTTCAGTTTTTTTTCTTTTTTAATAAATCTGCAAAAATTGTCAACAATTCTGTCTTTTTCTCAATCAATATGGGTTGCTGTGTGTACAGTAATGAGGAAAAACATTAACTTAAATGATTTTAGCAAATGAAATATAACAAAGAGTGAAAAATTAAAGGGGTCTGAATACTTTCCGTAACCACTGTATATGTATGCTCATGGTTTACCGCAAATGCGATCAGCACAAAATTATTTTCAATATTAAATAAGAAATCTATTATATTTGACCACTAAACACAATCATACTTGATGATAATGCACAATCAGTATAGAGACCGATTTCTGGAGGAATCATGTGACACTGGAGTATGGTGCTGAAAATTCAGCTTTGCATCACAGGAATAAATGAACTTTTAAAATGTATTATTTCACAATATTACTGTTTGTGTATTTTTGATCAAATAAATGCAGCACTCATGAGCAGTGTTGGGGTAGCGCATTACAAGTAACGTGAGTTACGTTATCGGATTACTTTTTTCAAGTAACTAGTTAAGTAACGCATTACTTTTTAATTTAGAAGGAGATATCTGTGTTACTTTTTCAAATAAGTAACGCAATTTACTTTTTTTCCAATTTATTGATTGAATCTCTCCTGTCCCCATGTTGGGAGAAATCAGAAGATGTTACTGTAGTTCTAAAATAAATATGAATATGCATTAATTCATCTCACTCACAAAAAAAACAAAAACACAGATTCAGTATTCCTCAAAATGAATAAAATTAATGCAACTCAGAATATGACGCAAACCTGCAATAATTAAATGTTAAACAACACAAATATCCTTTATGTATTTAATCCCATTCTATTTGCTTCTGACCTTCGATGATCCAGTTTAACCGTACTAATAAACAAAAATGATTTTTTTTTTTTTTTTTAATGGTGAAGTGGTGAAATTTCTTCTTCTGCATTCTACTGTACAGACTTAAATTTGCCTTTCCTTCAGCCTGAGGCTTATTCATTTCACTTTTGGTGTGAAAAGGCTTTTGTTTGGCAAAAAAATTAATTTAAAAACAAAGCAAGCCCTGTCCAGATTTAAAAAGTAATGCAAAAGTAACGCATTACTTTCCATAAAAAGTAACTAAGTAACGTAATTAGTTACTTTTTTTTATGGAGTAACGCAATATTGTAATGCATTACTTTTAAAAGTAACTTTCCCCAGCACCGCTAATGAGCATCTTTCAGATGTTTTCTTTGAGATTTCTTTCAAAAACTGTTAGGAATCACAATAATTCCAAACTGGTGTATTTTCATACTACTGGTGTTGTGTGGAAACAAATTCATTTGACATCTATGGCAGTCTTTAGGCTATTTTTTTTTATTTTTATAAATATTATATTTTGTTATATAAACCATCTACACTGGTTTAATCATGATTATGAGTTGTCATCATGGATATTCTGCTGATTACTATAGGTTTACTCCAAGTACCACAGTAAAACTTTAGTTACTATGCAGTAAATAAAAAATGTAAGCACTGCAACTGTATAATGCCTCCATTATTGTGTGCAAAACATTACATTGAAGGTCTTTTTTTATTTATTTATTTTTTCCCCGTTTCTTCCAGTCACTCTGCAGTGCACGAGAGATGGGCAGTTTGTATTGGTGGTTGCTCGAGATGCCACCATGCCGCACATCAGTTTAGACTCCATCCACATGCTGGAGAATGACCCCAGTGACCTCTGCGCTCCTGTCGGCAGCACTGCCAGCTTTGCCATCTATCAGTTTACTGTCAGCTCCTGTGGCACCAGAATGAAGGTGGGTATGAATGGTGGGAGAGTTTTAGTTTACCCTATGATCACTATTCTTTGTCCTTCATTATATCCTTCAGGAAGAAAGGGGTTTTGTTATTTATGAGAACATGATGTCTTCCGCGTATGAAGTGGGCGTTGGACCTCGTGGATCAATTACAAGAGACAGTTCTTATGAGTGAGGAGGCACGTCTGTTTTTATGTTGAAGTTTTTGGTATGATCAGTGGAAGGGGGCCCAGTATTTCCTGTCTGTGTCTTGAAGGCTGAAGTTCCAGTGCAGGTATTCGGGATCAGCTGTAGAGGCTCTGGTGGTGGAGGTGAATACAGTTCCTCCTCCTCCCCCTGTCTCTCAGAACGGTCCACTCCGAGTGGAGCTCAGGCTCGCCGATGGACAGTGCAGCACTAAAGGATGCTCTGATGGTGAGCAGAAGGCCTATTCATTGTCTTTTATTTAAATCGTCTCTTAGCCTTGGCCTTTGACACCTGATGTCGATATTTGGTTATTTATTTTAGTTTTTCTATGGTCTCTTAATGGGTTTTAGTTGTATTTTATGTCTTGTATGAGTTTTATTTTTCTGTACCTCACTTTGGTGTTTTTAAAGTGCCTTATAAATAAAGTTTGATTGATTGAAATGTGGCTTACCTAGTAAACTGGATGAGTTTTATTATTTCATTTAAGCACGTTTTGCCAAGTCATCCTGAAATGTTCCTGGTCAAACGAGAACAAGTCCCAAAACAAATCTAGAATTTTGACTGTTCTTCAGGACCCAAAACGTTACAGAAACTTGGTACAAAAGTAACAGTAATTTCTAAATACACTATCATTCATAAGAATGAGGTTGGGGAGATTTGTTTTTGAAACGAGTCTTTTATGCACACCAAGGCTGCATTCATTTCATCAAAAAAAGTAAAGTAGAATATTAGTAGTAATATTACAATTTAAAATAACTATTTCTGTTTTAATGTATTAAAATATAATTTATTCCTGTGTCAAAGCTGAATTTTCAGCATCATTACTTCAGTCTTCACTGTCACATGGTCCTTCAGAAATCATGTTGCTCTGGAAACATTTATTATTATTAATGTTGAAATATGGGGTACTGTAAAACTACCTTGAATACTAATATGGAATGCGTTCATTACCAGGTCAAAGACTATCACTGTACAATGCGATGTAGTTAATTAAATATTCTCTTTGTGTATTTAAGAGGATATGTACACCTCGTACTACTCGGAGGCAGACTACCCTGTTACTAAGGTTTTGAGAGAACCAGTGTATGTGGAGGTGCGGATTCTGGAGAGGACTGATCCAAATCTCATCCTGGTCCTGGACCACTGCTGGACCACTTCAAATCCTGAATCCCTGAGCCTGCCTCAGTGGGACCTTGTGATAAATGGGTAAACCTGAATTCTTTCATATTTGCTCCACTTCTCTAATTTATCTAAGGAAACATGGGCATTTAGTGTCAATGTGTTGACTTGATGCCAAAACAACTGAAACTGCCTCAATTATGCAATGGTTTACATGTTCCGTTGTCTTATTACTCTTCATAGCTGTCCATATAAGGAAGACCATCACCTGACCACAGTGCTTCCCGTTGCACAGTCGGGACTGCAGTACCCATCTCACTACAAACGTTTCGTTGTGAAGATGTTCACCTTTGTAGATCAGTCCTCGCTTGCACCTCAGCAGGAAAGGGTATGTACCGTCTTGCCCACCACATGTTCTCCTTGGCTCTCATTATCTTATTGTCCTCTGCCACATCTATAACAGATTTTTTGTTCTTTTTTTTGTTTTTCAGGTCACTGCACTACGTCTGTTTGCCACCCCTCCACCACTGAGTCATGTGAGCCCAGCTGTGGCAGCAGGACAAGTGAGTGCACCTATAGAAGATTCTAGATGTTGTGGATAATAATAAGAATAATAATTATGATTCCGTATAAGATGATTAGTATAATACTATTATTTTTTTAAAAATTTTTTTTTTTGGTGGAAAAACATATTGGCTTGTGATTATGTTAATATTTGCTATTGTAATAAAAATGCATAATTCATTCATTTACTTATAATAAGAACCTTTACGATAACATTTATTAATTTTAAATGCTTACATTAATAACTGCGAAATTATTAAACTATTATTTTTAAATACTTTACATGTCTAATGACGTTTGGTGTTGTATTATTATAAGACATGTACTGGTAGAGTAATAAAATTATAGATATGATTAAATGATTGTTGTTGTTTTTTTTTATTATGAATAAATATGTCATGGTGGTAGTAATAAATGATAAAATGATGAATGAACAAATGTTTGTGGTTTTAGTATTTTGTTGTGTTGTTGTTTATTATTATTATTATAAATTTATTAATACTTGGTTTATAATTATTATTATTAAATGTAAATACCCACAATGTAATAATAATTTTCACATTTAAAAGGCATATTAACTATACCAGGATAATAATACAATAACAATGTTAAGTTATAATTAGTTTAATTCAAATAAATCTACATACATTATCATCAATATTAATATTATCATTGTCAAGAAAAAAAGAGTTTTTTTTTTTTTTTTTTTAGGAAGGGCCATTTCGAAGACTTTGAAGGAGTCTGAGAAAAGGTTGTAGTTGCAAGTGGGGGTCATACTTGTACCTATTGTTGCCAGTGTCTGCTACTCTGCAGATAAAGAAGGTTAAAAAAAATTTGTTATATTTAAAACAAAAAAATTTTTTCATATATATTCATGCAGTGACAACCCATGCAAACTCGCCTAACCGGAAAGGTATGTCCTTCTAGTCCCACAGATATTGAGTTATGGATTATGGGCGGCAGGAGGCTCTCACTGTGTTTGGTGTCCTGGGGCGGTGTGGCTGTTTTAATTCAGACGGGAGCAGCGGAGCCAACCTCGTCCCTCAGCCCCTCCAGTGTGACATTAATAAATGCCAAAAGAATGTGGCCTCTTGTGAAATCACTTGTATATCGATCAGACGAAGAATGGTTTATTTAAAAAAAAATAAAATGTATTGCTGAGACTTTACAATAGGCAAGTGTTTGACATTTTTAATATATACCGTAGAAAAAAGTGCCTTAGGCAGTGATGTTTCCCTTCTCTTCTGCTTTTGGATGTTCCATTTCCATCAACATTAAAAACTCTACAGGGGGAAAAACAACATATATGTAATATTCATGCAAGTTTAATTTCTAACTTTAAAATTTCAGTTTTGAACACCATGTTCAGAATGAATACTTTATGTACCTACTAATGTGCAATATAGATACGGTCCACTATCATTTAAACCCTGATCAGCTGTTTGTATGCGACAAGAACATCTGTGTGTTTACCTTCTGTGTGGTCGATTCTGGACTTGTTGACATCAGAACCCAGGCCAGCCCGACCAGCAAAGTGACCACCAGGTTTACTATGATCCAGGGGTAAAGAATGCTGCGCTCTGAGCCCGGCTGCCTGAGAGGAGACACCACAACCGCTCGGCTCTTATTACTGTACAGCATTTACCCAGCATGCTCT
This sequence comes from Sinocyclocheilus anophthalmus, assembly GCA_018155175.1. NCBI lineage: Eukaryota > Metazoa > Chordata > Actinopteri > Cypriniformes > Cyprinidae > Sinocyclocheilus > Sinocyclocheilus anophthalmus. The sequence goes on from JADLZN010011089.1 coordinate 667,274, forward strand.
AATGAGAGGGTCTTACCAGAGTGTCACATTATAGCTGGAGTACTGATTATAGAGATTGATGCGATCACTCGTCATCTGCTGGCTTAATGATAAAACGAGTGCTGAAAAGTACACTGAAAGAAAAGGTTCATTGCTTTTTTCCATTATATATATATATATATATATATATTAGATGGCTCCTGTAATGGTGCATCAATCCATTTTTTTTGACAGACATGCGCTAAACTCACAGAAGGAAGCAAGTGCCACAGGACTGAGGGTCAGTAAACTCCTCATGGTCGTAGCGGCTTTGGCAAGATTCAACCTGTTTGGAGAGAGATCAAAGTAGTTAAGTGTAGTTTAATCTCAAGGGCTCCGGCATCTACAGATATTTATGGCAACAGTGTACTGGACTTTTGTTTGTGTTAGTTCACGTGAAATGGCATTATGGTTGGTGATTCACCTGTCGAAGGCAGAAACAGTGCTGAGGGCCAGCAGCAGGTAGAGCAGGGACTGTGCGGGGTAGGCCAGGGTATTATACTGCTGGAGTAGGTTGGAAAAAGTGCTCATCTGTTCCCCAGCCAAAACATAGACCACAATGATATTCCATACAGCATAACCAGCCAGGAAACCATGCGAAAACAGGCCAATCACCCTGTGTAGTAACAACAGTCTTTAGAAAACAGTCTTTCAGCATTCATAAGTTTGGGGGTCAGTGAGATTTTTTTTTTCTTTTGCTCAGCAAGTATGCAATAAACGGAATAAAGGTGACGGTAAAGACATTTATAGGTTACAAAAACATTCTGTTTTAAAAAAGGATATTTGACCTTTATTCATCAAAAAAAAATTTTTTTTAAGTATCATGGTTTCAACAAAAATAGAAGCATCACAACCATTTTCATGTGTGATAATAATGTTACCTGAGCGCCAAGTCAGCATATTAGAATGATTTCTGAAGTACTGTTTGGCTGCTCAAAATTTGTCTTTGCCATCACAGGAATATATAGAATTTTTAGAATTAAAATAGAAAAGAGTTCTTTTAATTGTAATAATATTCCATATTTTTACTGCTTTTACTGTAATAAACTTTTGAACAGTAGTGTATATTTAACACATAATTTTTATTTTTAATAAATACTGTTCTAAATACTAATTGTTGACTATTAACTTCTCTAACTATAATAACACATCACATTTTGAGTAAATTCAATTAGTAAAATGTAATAAGCTTTAACACTCCTCTTGATTTATTTATTTTTTTTAATCTTTTTATTTTCCACCAAAAACTAAAACATGTGACGTGGGTCTTAAATAGAAGGTCAGCCATTGAACAAGCACAACATCACAAATCTAAAGACTTTGTTAAAAGCCTGTTAGGTTCAGCTTCTTTAGACTAGAATTTTTTTTAGAATATGGGTTTTTGTTAAATGTGAGCCAAAATCATCACAATTAAAAGAACCAAAGACTTAAACTACTTCAGTCTGTGGTCATTGAATTTATTTAATACACGAGTTTCACAATTTGAGTTGAATTACTGAAATAAATGAACTTTTCCATGACATTCTAATCTATTGAGATGCACCTGTATATTCAAGCCAGTCTGCCAAAACGACAGCTTGTGGAATGTGCCACTTTATGATGTAATAGTGTGGATAAGCACCGCCTCCGCAGAAGATGATCAACGCCTGCTTCTACATCACTGCCTGTTTAGCCCCACCCATAAATTCACACATGTAGTGTTTACGAGAGAGGTGTGCAGGTCTACGCAGAAACCAAGCGATAAAGATGGCTCCGAAGAAAACAAAAAGCTGTGCAGTGCCAAGTTGTGGAGAAAATAGTCTTTGCATTGCCTTCCTTCTGATCCCAACTTTAGGAAAGAGTGGACGAACTTTATTTTTAATGAAATTCCAGACCGTGCCAGTAAGAACTTGGTCCTTTGTTCACTTCATTTAACTGCGGATTTGTTTACAAACAAGGCACAATTTGAAAGATTGAAACAAAAAGACGATGCTGTGCCGACTATATTGGATCCGACGGTAATGTAGCAACACACAAGTGTGAGAAACTGTTTTCATTATGTGATCACTATTGCTTTGTATGTTATTACAGATCATTTGATATGTACTGAGTATTTATGTGTGTTTGACCTAAATGACAGCAGCGTCCATCTGTGAAGGATGTAGGCTGTCAAACATACACAACTGTTAGCCAATCATAGCAATGGGCGTTTACTTCCGAGTCTACAATCCGCCACGCCTATTCAAACAGAGCGTTCTGATGAGGGGGTCAAAACAGGACCGAAAATAGCCTATTACTTCTAAATTATGATGCTTTTTGATGTAAAAATCTTGATAACATTATAAGTGGACCTAAGAAAACAGTACAAAATTTAAAAAAAAAAGTCAGTTCATGACTCCTTTAAGTTGAAGTCTAAAGCAACCGCACAGATCTAAACAAATTGGAAAATAAAGTTTCATTTAAAACCAGATGTTGAAAGCAAACCTAAAGCCGCTGTGCAGTCTCAAGGAGACATCTCTAGTGGTCCACACTGAGCGGCTGTCCATAAAGCTCTGCTCCATCGGGCCACTGGCCTTCCACTGGTCCACTCGCTCAGCTGCTTGAAAACGACCTGCCACCAAAGATACATGGTCACTTCACCTTCATTTCATGATATAAAGAGTACCTTGCATACAAACAACTTCACCTTAGAAATACTGAAATGTTTAGATGTCAAAAGTTGCAATGTATGAACAAGCAAACAGTCTTAAGTAAACACCTGCACACCATATACACATTATTCTGCTTGAAACTTACGGCTCCTCTCCACAAACACCTTCCCCACAGGCTGGCTCTGTCCTTGGGGAGCGGAGAACAAGGAATGCTGGGGGACAGGCACCTGGGGGTCTGTGATGATATCATCATCCTCTATGTCCAATTCGTTGTTGGACTGTGTTTCTGTGACTTTAGGTTTCACTCTGGAGAAATGACAAATTAAATCCAATAGAGCTTTCATAAAAAACGACACATCAGTGGTGCATGAAAAATACCTGGAGCCTTTCAATAACCTGTTTAAGGTTAAAAAAAAGACTTACTTCCTCTTTTTTGGTTTGCGCGTCACCTCTTCGTCGACATGCTGATCCACCATATCTCCATTTGACACCAAGTCTGTCTGATCTCCCTCCACATCTGACCAGTAAGAGCAAATCAGCATTATTTCTGGGGTGTGTATGTTAATAAAATCTCACCTCTACAGGTATCAGATGAGTTGTAGTGAACAGGACATGGTTTTGAACAGTGTTTCTACCAATTGCTTGTGCTTTCTTCTTCTTTTTCCTCCTTTGTGGCGGATTGTCCACAGGTTCTGGGCTCAAAGGTTCCTGACATTCAGACTGTCTGCGACTGGTAAGCCCTCCCATTTCCATTCCACCATCTACAAAGGTCAAGGGTGAAACAAACTCATCACATGCACACACCATGCTTCTACAGGTGATACCAAGCAGTCAAGTTTGTCTGGTTGCAAGGTCTATTATCCAGACTCTGCTGGAAGATGTTGTTCCAAAAAAGCATCTTTCTCCATCTTTGTCTCTCTTTTGAAAGCCATTCAAAAGTAGCCATGTATTCTACTATGTAAAATGTGTACGCAATTCCAACACGGATTGGAAAAGCAATGGCAGCACAACTTTAATTTGCTGATTTAGTGCACTGCACTACTTTAAACCACTTAAAGACCCAATAGCTTAGAAGCACTTTTGCACCAACATGCCAAAATGGGAACCTGCTAATGAATAGCAGCTTGAAGACAAAAATAAAATAAAGTTAAATATTTTTTAATAATTATGCACAAATCAATAAAACATTAAAACGGCGTATCATTAAAAAAAAAAAAAAAGAAAAAGATCAACCATTTGCCATCAATCATGTTATATTTGTTCACGAACACATTTATTATCTTCAATTGTTTCTCAACAGTTAAGTATGGGTTGAAGGATATGACACAAAAACATGGTTTGAAGGATATGACAAAAGCATCCTAATTTATGATGGTTTTAAAATGGTGTTTAAAAAATGTAGTTGACTAAAACCATAAAAAGTAGTTTAACTTGAAGTACTGAAATAATACAACTAAATGAACTAACATTTATAAATACAAAAATCATATAAAAATTAAAAAAATAATATATCAATGATACTAAAATAACACTGGTTTGAAACAAGTCATTGGACATTTGACCTTACAGTTGCTGAGATTTAGCCCTTATGACAACTAGCCCCACTCTCTCCTATCATGTGTGTTGCTTATATCACCTAAACTCACCATCATGTTCATCCACACTCTCCACATCCCTCTTGGCCTTCTTTTTCCTACTCTTTGGAGCAGGAATCTCCTCTTTGAAGGACAACAGAAGAGCTTCATTACATAATCTAATGTTAACTGACCAATAAACGGCAATTTTACCTTAGGCAAATCAATCTAACTGACTCGTCATCCAATTTTAAACATTATTACCTACTCAAATACATAATAAGATTGGACCAAGAGATCTCAAATGTGGAAAAACATTTCAAAGAGAAACACTCACCTGCTGTGTCCTGACTGTGCGTTTGAAGGTATAAGGAAGAAAGAGGAAGGAAAAGAAGAGAATATGACTTCCCTGTATAAAACAATTACAATTTAAACAACATCTGATCTGCTAGGTGAGCTTACCTTGGCATAGATGGCAATGCTCGTGGTCCCCGCTAAAATGTTCAAAAGTAATATTAGGTTAGCAATAAAGAGTTCCAATGAAACTCAAGCATCAGATGCTGAACCTGTTGAGGGCTCTATATTGTGTCTAACAAAGCTTACCGTCGGCTTTTTCGCCATTCCACTCAAGAGTACAGGGGGAACACAAGGGACATGTACAAACAAACATCTCTGAGCACTTAAAGCAAGGATTAATGCGAGTCTAAATCGGAGACGAGCATCTGCCAAGCAGCAGGATTATGTAAAGGAGGAGCTACTCAGGAGTCACCATCAAATACTGTTACTCTACCTTCTGACATAAACACATACACCACCACCGCTTACTTACTTATGCATTTATTTAATTAAACAGTATTTTGACTCAGCCTTGATGAGTATTCAGTTCAGGATTATTTAATGAATAGAATGTTGAAAAGGACATTTATTTGAAATAGAAACATTTTTATAATGCCTTTACTTTTGATCAACATCACATTAATGAAAATTTAAATGAGAATTATGCTTAAATGTAATGAAAATAATGTATGAATACCTTTAAAAAAAAACCTTAGTAGCCCCCAAATTAGGATAAATGTCCTTATGATTTAGGGGTCAAATATGATCTAGGCAATTCTCAACCATTTTTGTGAGATTTACCCTTTTACCAATAAAAGTAGGTTTATCTTCTGAGATTTATTCTAATGTGTATCTAAATGTACATGTTCACCCTAGCACTGACTGTATTTATTATTGCATTAATAAGGTATTGCTTCAATCCAGACTATATATTCTATATATTCTTAAGCATAATGTAAGAGGTTTAAACAGATTGCAATGGATAAACCCAGAAAGCCTAGTCCTCAACATTTACAAACCTACACTACAGGGGGAGCAAAAGCATCTGACTCCTAGAGAGTTGACCTTTATGACTACTGTTGTGCTTGTCAATGTGAAGCTTGTACTCAAATTAAAAAGAAATGTAAAGACTTATCAACAACAGCTCAAAGGCTCAACAAGAAGATACAAACACACAGGCTATGTTATGAATATCCCAGACTTACCCTCTGTCCTTGAGGAATGGGAGGGAGATCTCTTCTCCTTGTGCTGGGAACCTACAATCATATAATATAATAATAATATTTAAACAACAGCTCTGAACATGCACACTAAAGGATGAAGTAGTTTCATTAGCGTCTGTCAGTAACTGTTTGCCAACAGAACACGATGCTTCTCATTTAAACACGTAACAAACCTTAGCTTCCGTATCCATACTTCGGAGTTGAATAACAAAAGCTCTGTCGAGTTACCTACTGAGCAGAAATTATCTTTGTATTTTCATGTCGTTTGTGGTCTGAGATTTTGTTTTGCACGTTGTCTATTGTTGATGTTGGAGACGGGTGGGCGTGTCTAACTTCCCTGACGTACTGTACGTACTAGAGGCGCGCAGCAATTCAGAACGTAATTATACGTATAAAAGGGCAAGACAGATGGCTGGAAATCATGCTATAATGTACACAAAAGCCTTATTACACCTACGTTTTAAAATACTTGTTTGTCTAGAAAATACTTATTGATCCTACGTATAATCTTATTCTTTTTATTTACAATTATTTGTTGAAGACGTCTCAAGAGCTGGAAATATGCATGTCAAATATCAAGTTTGAAAAAATAGAAAAAAGAATGTTTGCTCAATTTTTATAATGAATTTAATGACTGACAGGGTAAACGGTCAGTTATTAAAAAAATTATATCTATATATATATATATATATATATATATATAATTTTACATTAAGAAGTCCTTAATTTTAAATGCTAGTGGTGTTACCTAAGGGGTCATATGATGCGATTCATTTTTTCCTTTCTCTTTGGAGTATTACAAGCTCTTGTTGCATAAAGAAGATCTGTAAAGTTGCAAAGACTAAAATCTTAAATCCAAAGAGATATTCTTTATAAAAGTTAAGAGTCAGCCACGCCTACCTAAAACGGCTCGTTCTAACACGCCCCAACATATCTACCTCACTATGTGGAAATATTTGCATATTGCCGCCCAAATGTTCACGCAAAGAACGGCGTAACTTTTATTCTCGCTGATTTGTGCCCCTCCCGCCGCCGCTGCCATGTTGTGAAGGTGCTGTGTGTTTTGTTGTGAAAGCGAACTACTTTGTTTGGCCTTCCAAAAGATGATATCCGCTTCGTCATGCCTGGTGCTGATCTGTGCTGGTCGCTGAGGAATACATCAACTTTCGCGCTGTTGAATCGCCGGATCGGCTTTCACTGTGGACGAAGCGGAGTCCAGCCTGGGGTCGTCACATGTGGTTGCCGCAGCATCAACAATATGGTAGGGAAACGTTCCTTCCGAAAGTTAGGTATTCGGCCAATCACAATGCAATGGATAGATGGCCAATCAAAGCACACCTCGCTTTTTCAGACCGATGAGCTTGGTAAAAATCGATGCGTTTCAGAAAGGCGGGCATAGAGAAGAAACAATAATGTAAAGTATGTGGAAAATAATGTTTTTGTTGAACTTTAAACCTCATAAACACATTTCATTACACCAAATCACAAAATAATGTTCTTTTTAGCAAACATCATATGACCTCTTTAAAGGTGCTGTATGTAGGTTTGACACCTAGTGATTGAACTAGGTATTGCAGTCCAAATTCAAAATATTGGAGAGGGTTTCTCCACCCCGCCCCTCCTCCTCAGACTTGAAGCACACACAGGTTGCCAGATTGAACACACCAACAGGACCGAGCGCACTTGACGATGAATGAAATGAAATACGCTGTGTTTTATGCCAACTGGCAACCCGGGGTCCCGAAATACATTTGGGTAAACTGGCAGTGGGCGAGTTTCACAAACCAAAACAGAGCTCGACATTCCGGCCCGGAATGCACATATTCAAAGGAGAATAACTGACTGTAGCATTGTTTTTCAGATAAACAAGTATGTTAAAGTCCGCATTAAATCAAAATTTACTTTATTTACTTTACTAGCGCACATTGCTAGTCTTGATGTAAACAATTAATCCGTGCAAGTTAATGCGCTGAAAAAATTTGTCTTCATAATCTTTAATCAAAATCTGAACATTTGCTTCCGCATTCCTTCTCTGATGACGTCAGTTTGATGGCTTGGGCAGAATATCCTTAAACACACCCCTCCAACCGTTAGGTTGCTATGAGTAAGAGACAGAGAGGAGGAGCGCAAAAATAAAACCCTGCCCTCTACTCAATATTCCGTTTCAGCTGGAAATACGTCACTACACTGAAATAAAGTCGGCAGCAACTTAGCATGTTTCTTAAATATCTGCAAATATATTATGGTATTTTTATGCTTTAGTAGAGTCAAAAACTTACATACAGCACCTTTAATATAGAAGCACCTGTTTTTTATGAATAGACTTTAATGGAAAACCTTAAAAGGACATGTGCATAACATTAGGTGTGAAAAGTTTAATTTCTTTCAAATACCACTGTCCCATTAACACATCAACTCAAGTGACGTTAGTTCAGTTCTTCTGATTAACGCCTTGTCACTCCAGACCTGAAAATCCTCACAATCAAATACAGTTTAAAACGGATTAAGAGTGCTCAAAAATACCAAATCTCTTTTGGAGAGCTTAATAGATGTTTAGGTTTTATTTATTTTTTCACAAGGGCGAAGAAAAGATTGACATCTGAAAAAAATGTAAACATATTTTGCATTCAGACGGAACATTTTACAGACAAAACACATGATCCTCACCCCAAAAAAAGTTTATTTGCATGTTCATGCCCATCCGCTCTCCTATAGTATCCCTGAGCTCTTCATATTAAGACTGGTCAGTTGGTCTGATCCATGCAGCCGGTACCCACTGCGGTTCATCCTGAGCTCTCCTCACTGCGGTCAGCAGCTGCACACATGCGGCCTGCAGGCCGTCGTTTACTATCACATGATCAAAGAACTGACAGTAATGCTGTTCCATATTGCGTCCTGCATCTTCTATCTCCTGAAAATCTTCATCCTGTCTCGAGAGAGAGAGAAAATACAGAGATGAATGGAAATACTGTACTTTTAAGACACTAACCATAAATTGAAAGGTAAAAAATTAATCGAGTGGACATAGGTAAAGATGCTAGCTCACCTTAAAAGGTCGGCTGGTGTAGTAATTTGTGATGATATGTGAGTTCATTCGTGTGCATTTCATCTGCTCAACAGTAGGAGGCTTTATAAAGATGGCATACGCCCTCAGCTCGGCAGTCCTCACTGACTCTAATGCCTGGAGATCAAGAACATAGAAAGCATCAGAACAAGTCAGGTGTAATCCAGAAGAGACGACAATTATTCTTATTAAACAATTATTGTAGCATAATAATAGCACAATTCTCTTCCAGGGTTATTATTGTTTACTAAAACTAAAATGATTGTAGCATGTTTGTTAACTGAAATAAAGCGGAAATAAAATAAAGTATAAATATTGGATGAAAAACTTTAAATGAAAATTACAAATGAACTGGGCAACTAAGTTGAAGCACTAAAATTACTAACTGGAAATAAAAACTAAAACTGAAACAAAAATGAATTAAACCAAAATAGTAATATTTAAATATACAGTATACAGTAGGGCAAAAAAGTATTTAGTCAGCCACCAATTGTGCAAGTTCTCCCACTTAAAAAGATGAGAGAGGCCTGTAATTTTCATCATAGGTATACCTCAACTATGAGAGACAAAATGAGAAAAAAAAATCCAGAAAATCACATTGTAGGATTTTTAAAGAATTAATTGGTAAATTCCTCGGTAAAATATGTATTTGGTCACCTACAAACAAGCAAGATTTCTGGCTCTCACAGACCTGTAACTTCTTCTTTAAGAGGCTCCTCTGTCCTCCACTGGTTACCTGTATTAATGGCATCTGTTTGAACTCGTTATCAGTATAAGACACCTGTCCACAACCTCAAACAGTCACACTTCAAACTCCACTATGGCCAAGACCAAAGAGATGTCAAAGGACATCAGAAACAAAATTGTAGACCTGCACCTGGCTGGGAAGATTGAATCTGCAATAGGTTAGCAGCTTGTTGTGAAGAAATCAACTGTGGGAGCAAATTATTAGAAAATGGAAGACATACAAGCCACTGATAATCTCCCTCGATCTGGGGCTCTATGCAAGATCTCACCCCGTGGGGTCAAATGATCACAAGAACTGTGAGCAAAAATCCAGAACCACACGGGGGACCCTAGTGAATGACCTGCAGAGAGCTGGGACCAAAGTAACAAAGGCTACCATCAGTACACACTGCGCCGCCAGGGACTCAAATCCTGCAGTGCCATACGTGTCCCCCTGCTTAAGCCAGTACCTGTCCAGGCCCGTCTGAAGTTTGCTAGAGAGCATTTGGATGATCCAGAAGAGGATTGGGATAATGTCATATGGTCAGATGAAACCAAAATAGAACTTTGGTAAAAACTCAACTTGTCGTGTTTGTAGGAGAAAGAATGCTGAGTTGCATCCAAAGAACACCATTCCTACTGTGAAGCATGGGGGTGGAAACATCATGCTTGGGGCTGTTTTTCTGCAAAGGGACCAAGACGACTGATCCGTGTAAACGAAAGATGAATGGGGCCATGTATCGTGAGATTTTGAGTGAAGTCCTCCTTCCATCAGCAAGGGCATTGAAGTTGAAACGTGGCTGGGTCTTTCAGCATTGACAATGATCCCAAACACACCGCCCAGTTAACGAAGGAGTGGCTTCGTAAGAAGCTTTTCAAGGTCCTGGAGTGGCCTAGCCACTCTCCAGATCTCAACCCCATAGAAAATATCTGGAGGGAGTTGAAAATCCGTGTTGCCCAGCGACAGCCCAAAAACATTACTGCTCTAGAGGAGATCTGCATGGAGGAATGGGATAAAATACCAGCAACAGTGTGTGAAAACCTTGTGAAGACTTACAGAAAACGTTTGACCTCTGTCATTGCCAACAAAGGGTATATAACAAATTATTGAGATGAAATTTTGTTATTGACCAAATTACTTATTTTCCACCATAATTTGCAATGCTTCTTTAAAAAAATCATACAATGTGGATTTTCTGGATTTTTTTTTTTTTGATTTTGTCTCTCACAGTTGAGGTGTACCTATGATGAAAATTACAGGCCTCTCTCATTTTTTTAAGTGGGAGAAATTGCACAATTGGTGGCTGACTAAATACTTTTTTTCCACACTGTAAATAGATATAAATGATAAAAATGCTTGAATGGCAAAAGCACCCAAAAATTACAGAAATGTAACTAAAATTAAAAGTTAAATTGTTTCAGCTTTAGTTTTTAATTATTATTTTATTAATTTTAGTGTTTCAACTTATTTCAGCAAGTTGCCATGGCAGGATTTCTTTTGCTCAGTTTACATTTTTCATCTAATATAATATTTTACATTTTATTTGAGCTTTATTTCAAGTAACTAAAATGTTTTTATAGTCAAATTTTTAGTTAACAATAACTAAAAATTTTATATAGTAGCATAAATAGTATATTAATAACACTCTTCTCTTCAACAGATCTGAACACGAGTTAAGGGGTTGTTCCTAACCCAAAATATTAGCAATAAACCTTAGCAAGCGCCACTTATAACAACAGATGAATATAGTTCCAAGAGAAACTCACATATGGCTCAATGTCAATCACACAGATCTTCCCACTCGCCAAAACATCTTTAACCGCATCCACGCTAGTGCCATAGAGATGACCTCTCAACTCCCCAAACTCAATAAACCTGAGGAAGAAAGAAAGAAAAGGATCACAGACCTACTTAAGATTACAAAACAATAGAAAGATTATACAGTCCCCCCCAAAACATAGTAAATCTGGAAACATTATCTGTTTATGCACAGCCGAGTATATTTAGACCACCTGTGATTGCAGGCCATGGTGTCAAACTGCTCTCGGCTGATAAAGTGATATTCTCTGCCAGATTCCTCATGGCATTTGGGTGGCCTTGTGGTATCTAAGTGGAAATGAAAGTCAACTTCAAAATCAGCACACATGTACATTTTTACATATGTACAATTATATCACACAAAGTCATATTTGTAGAATGAAACTCACGGGGAACGGCTCCTTGGTAGACCTTGGGATTGATCTCAATTATTCTCCTGCGTAACTCATTTACCCCGACCCCAGACGGACCTGACGGCAGAATACGGTTTCAGAACATACATGATAATGCGCATGCAGGGACGCAGCTACAGTAAGTTGTACAAGATCTACAAGGTAATATGCTGGCTGATTTTAGTCCAATGAGACACACTCACCCAGCAGAGCTATGAGGCGGTGTGGGTGCTCTGGATGGTGCTGGTACCGCACCACCTCCTCATACGGTTTGGCCAGTGAACTGTAACAGCTCGTGGGACAGCGTAGGGTGCAGAACTGGGACGTTCCAAATGCCTGACCTCTCCGTTGGCGACAGAGACGCAGACTTCGTCGAAAACCAGCTGGCATACACACAATAAGATGTACACAGAATAAAAGCACAATCATAAATGCAAAGAATCATATGATGCTACAGAATCAGAAAAGTTAATGAGTGGAAAGTGTTGTATTTATTTTTTAAATGTAATATAATCAATGCATATAATATGTAATAATGATTTTACAACCAAACTAACATCTAAAAGAAAAAGACAGCTTTTATATCATCTTCTACCTGAATGGTCAATATTCATTCACTTTAATCATTAGTATGTGCAAAATGTAGGTATCTACAACAAAGTCATAGCTAAACCAAAACCAACCAAAGTTGCCTTTATCTAGTCAGTGTTAGGATGCTGTGAACCATTGAAATGTCATGGAAGCCCATTTCTGTCATTGGATAAAAAAATAAAAAGGTAATTGCAAATTTTATCTTACAGTTCTGACTTGCATTTGAGATATAAACTGGCAATTCTGAGAAGAAAAGTCTACATTTTACAACTTACAATTATGAGGAAAAAAGACAGACTTGTAAGATAAAATTGCCTTTTTTATCTAAATGTGGGGAAAAACGTGGGGGGGAGGGGGTCAGAATTATGACATATAGATGCAGAATTGAGAGATATGAACTATGAATGGCAGAATATTTTTTCTTACAATATGTGTGTGGGGGGGGGTGGTTTCTAAATTGTGAGATTACAAAATTTGTAATTAGCTTTTGCCATTTTTTATGGTCCGTGGCAGAAATGGACTTCCGTAAATCTGCTGTAGTAAATATAAACCAGTAAATTCTGTAATATCTGAGAGTCACTCACTCAGGTAAATCCCTTCAATATTGGTGCTGAATTCACTCTCCTCTGAAGCACAACACCAGACACAGTTAATGCATCAATTAACAAACACAGAACAATTAGCAATGACTCAATGAGATAAAAATCAAATCAGCAACAGCAATTAATATTAAACTTTATGATTTCTACAGTACTGAGTTATATACACTCACCATCCTTTAGCTCTTCTGATGAATCATCATGAAGGAAACAGGAACAAAAGTGATCAGAGGCAATTTATTTACAGTATTTACTGCTGCACTCAAAAATCTGTAACCATACTTCATCTTTAATACCATATTTCTTAACAAATCTAGCTGTTTCTATAGTTCAGGTCAGGGGGCAGTTCTGTTAACGACGGAAACATTGACCCTAAATCTGAATTCAGTACATGTTTCTCCTGATATCTTCAGGACTTACCTACCAGATTCAAACGCCTCCTCATCTGCGTGTTAGGAAACAAAAACACATATGTATAAGTATAACAAGCATTATATAGCTAAGGTTTTAATACTCATTTAAATCAGGCAAGAAAATACCTGCTTCTACACATTTTTCATCTATGGAATTCATGTCATCTTCTGTAAGAATAAAAAAGTGGGGGGAAAAAGAAAGATATCAGAGACTAAGGTCTGTTTCACACTGCATGCACAAGCAGTGTTTGCACAAAAATATTAAGCAGCACTACTTTTTTATTATTGATAATAAGAAATGTTTCTTGAGCAGCAAATCAGTATATTACAATGATTTCTGAAGGATCATGTGACACTGAAGACTGGAGTAATGATACTGAAAATTCAATTCTTAGCATCATAGGAACGAATCACATATAACATAATATAAAAAAGCACTTATTTTACATTGTAATAATATTTCACAATATATCTGTTTTTACTGTATTTTGATCAAATAAATGCAGCCTTGGTAAGCATAACAACGTCTCTTCAAATGAATACCTTTTTCAAAAATCAAATCTTACCCACTCCAAACTTTTGAACAGTAGTGTAGTAAATCAACTGGATTTACTGAATATTTAAAGTGCGGTTTATGTTCATGTTACTGTGTATGGAACTTGCATAAACCACAAAAGATGTATTGGGTGGCTAGATCACACCAACATTTTCCAAGATTCATAAAAGCCTATAATGCAAAAGACTTTGTTGATAAATAGTTACAATGTTAGAAACTATAATAATTATTTAAAAAAAGGTTTGTAGTGCATTTTTACCATATTTTCTGTACCCACACTTCTGCTAAACTCCTTGTAAGTCTATTTTGGTGGGCAGTGTGAACATTGTAACCTACAGGTCAGTGTATTTCTAGACTGGACTAAATGCTCACCTTCATCCACTGTGCTCACTGCATGTTAGCATGGAAACAAAAGACAGCCGATACAAAACAGTTGAATTAAAACTATATTGAGTAAACGCAAATATAAAACTATAACAGCATATACTGTTTACTCACAGGTTTTGACACAAGTGTGAGGATGATAAGGCTGAGACCACCATAACTCTTTTTGCTTCCTACAAATGCACACACAGTCACATTTGGGTTTTAAAATTGGGGCCGGCAGTGATTATCAGCATAATCTCACATCACATTCAAGTCCGCTGCCAAATCTCATCACATCATCACACAGCCTATGCTGATGTGTAATTATTGTCACCGACCTTTAACCCTTGACTACTTAGAACTGACCTTTTCAGCAAGCTGGTGGACGGAATGAGGCCAGCGCAGGCAGAGATACTGGGTAGTTTTACAGCCTGCCACCAGAGAGTGTCTGACTGATCCACAATCTCCAGGATATCTCCCTTCCTGAATGCCATGCCGGCATCTGCGCAGGGAATGGAAGGGTCTATGTGGGGATTGTAGTCCACCATGGCACGCACATACAGCTTGTGAGGAGAGCAAAGCCATTAAACACATCAGTAGTATGCCAATGTGTTGTCACATGATGACCTCACTGCATGCATAATTTAATCTGTAGAATCTAATAATGTTTTTGGACATAAAAACAGTTATGTATTTTTTTCCAAGTTTGTATAAAATGTTTTTATTCTTGTTAGTCTAATAAAATAATTATTAAAGATAAAGATGTTAAGCTGGTTTTACTTCTGGAACATTCGTCATACTGCAAATTGAAGGTCAAAGCAAATGCATTTTGAAATGTTGTGTGCTGCACATTTGGGGAAAGTAAAGTAGTGTGTGTCATTGTTTCAATAGTTGGTTCTCCTGCTTTTCTGAAAACTCCCAGTGAGCCAAATATACTGTTTAATTCAGGGAACTGGATGCACAATATTTTTTCAGACAGATCTAGACTAATATTGTATATAGACTAATGTAGATCTAGTGTTGAGATTTGTTAACTCACCATGGTTTGGTTGTTGACTGGCCTGTCAGTGATGGGAACCACCTTAAACATTATGGTTCCATGGGAGTGAGCCTGTGGTAGAAAATGAAGACACAAAAATTAATGACTATTGTTGATTTATCATTATTTACTTGTTAATCACAGATTCCCCATTAAATGAAATGGGAATAGTTGTTGTTTGGTACAACAGATCCTTGGTTTAGGATACCTTGCTGTACCTTGATAGCACTGGTTGCTCTAGCACAGTAATGACAGATGAGGAGGAAGAGGAGCATGAAAGGACAAATGAAAAAAGCGAGAGGATAAGGCAATAGCTGGACTGGTGGGAATATAGTGTTCTTTATCATAGTTATCATAGTATCGTAGTGTGGTACAGCAGATCCTTGGTTTGGGATCCCTTACTGTAAAAAAATGATGGCACTATTGTTTTCTGTAGAGCTACTTTACAGCTGAATCACATATTGCAAAAATGACGTTGACACTAAATTGGCTAATGACATTGCTGCCTTTTGTAGAACTGCTTATAGCTGAATTGAATTTGTTTCAGATTGCTGAGAATCAATACAGATCAGTCTAAAGCTATAAAGGCAACTTGACTTGACACTGGTGCCGTGACCCGGATGGGAATGAAGCACACAAGTGTAACAGAATACCATGCTGTGGAACAACATATTATAGGAGAGTATACTGTATGTGTACTAACCAGAATTTGTATAATCTGTTCTGGTTCCAATCCAAATACAGGATGGCCGTTTACCTCCACCAGCCTGTCTCCAGCATGCAAGAGACCTTCAACAACAAGCAAACAGACAAGAAACAGGACTCCATGAGAAATTTAATACTAATATACAAAAATAGAGAGTAGGGACTCAGAAAAATAGTACAGCCAGGCAACACTCACCACTGCGGTCAGCCAGTCCTCCATGTATAACACGAGCAATGTATATTTCTCCTGTCACATCATCTCTCCTGATTGTTGCTCCCTATATGTTAGAAGAAAGCAGACATCAATCCAAATATCTACAAGGCTTCAATTGATATGAATCAAGCACAAAATATGCATTCATCAGACATCTGATGGAAGTGGCATGACAGGAACAATATTCAATGACTAAATGAACTGCAATGATCTTTAAAAAAATCTAAAGAATAATCAAAAAATTAAGAGAAATTATGATATGTGAATGAACAGTCATATTAAACCAATGAGAATGACCAATTAAAAAAAACAAACAAAACACTCAAAATATCACTTCCAAAAAGGTTGGACAAGCACTAATGTGACAATGGTAAAATCAATGAGCAGTGGTGACATATCAGATGAACACACACATATTAAAGATTTGAAAGACCTGCATGCTTGAGACAGCAAGAATATGAAAGGATGTTCATAACCGTGGAAACGTGGAAGTGGCCTTATTCATTTTTCTTGTTTTTCTTTTTCTTCTGGCTAATGAAACATCTAAATGTGCTGCTATTCACTTTGCGGTTTTGGGCAGGGCTGGATGTCAAGGAGCCATTGGTCATCCGGTGTTGTACATCAACCTGTCTCCTTTGAGAAGATGGTGATGGATTTGTTTTGGCATTAAAAGATTTCCCCTTTGATAGCACTGGCTTCTCCAGCAAAGTGATGGCAGATGAAGAAGAAGAGGAGGAAGAGGAGCCAGAAGGACAATGAGGAAAGCGAGAGGATGAGGCAATAGCTGGACTGTTGGGAACACTGAGCGATCTGCTACCCATCCGGTTAACCACTCTACTTGCAGTCTCTGTGCCATGTGGTGATTCTGAAGTTGTGTTGCTTGTGGATACTAGCTCTTGGAGCTTCTCCACTACATGCGTTAGCATCTCCAAAGCCTGAGAATTCTCCTGCACGCTCTCAGAGATGCGTTCGGTAGCTGCGGCCATCCTCTCACCAAGCAGGTGCACGTTTTCAGAACTGCGCTCCATGCAGCTGGTGGCCTGCTGCAATGTATTCCGCAATTCATTCAGACCTTCCTCTTTTGCCGGCCTTGTATGGGAGCATTTGATGGTCTCCCTTACCCGATGACAGTGCATTGGGCTTGGGGGAGCGGTTTGGGCATGAGGGGTGGTTCTAGAAGGTTTTGGAGAAGGATTTGAAGCATGAAAGCAGCAAGATGATGAGGAAATCCATGGGGACGGTTGGGAAAATTTATGTAGCACAGAACTGCAATCACTCTTGTCCCCACTGTCCAAATTGTCAATCAAATTGTCTTCAGAGAAAGAATGAGAAATGAATGGTGAAATGAATGAAGACAAGAAGACAAAGAACACTAATTAGATAATGCTTTCAGCAGAGGCATACAAGTCGCAAATCTCGATGGATGTAATAATGGGAACCTCCAAATACAGGGTTTTGGTCCTTACCAATTACAACAGAGCTACAGACACAAGGGGTGGAGGAACTGAGGCTCTGTTTCCATAATGTTTTGTTCTGGTGGCAACTGCCCAAAGCGTTGCAGTGGTGTACAGTGGTGGGAGCAATAACGCTTGGGGACGCAGGAGTCTTGGTGGATGTGGAACCATCCAACACGGCATCTAAGCCTCCAGCCAGACGTCTCCCAGCTGAGAAGAGTCCATAGTGGGTTGCGTGCCTTAAAGCGTCCCAGTGGCTTTGAAACTCTCTACCAGCTCCAGTCTATCCATGACAACACACAGCTCAAAGTTACCAGAAACACTTTTACTAGAACACTTGATCAGGTCAGCTATTAGTGAACTTAAAAAATTAGCAATCTAAAACATAAGAAATATAGGAGGAAAAACCTCATGTCTAAATATGCTCTTCCTAAGCAACAAGGTTTTTAACAATTCTTTATAACTGAACCTTGCTGCTATGCTGATCTGAAAGACAGGCTTCAGTAATGTATTGAAAGAGTCAAAATAAATCACAGGTTAGTAAAAGCAAGCCTTAGATTTGCCTGCCACTCATTTTACTGGTCATGCTCACCAGAGGTTGATTGTTTTTGACCAAGCAAACAATCCTCATGGCCTCCTCGTCTTCAGGCAGGTCTTTAGGCAGCGGTGGCAGATCTGGCTCATAGTCCCTCAAACTTACTGTGTCATGAGCTGAGAGAAGAGCCTGAAAAATACATGTAGTTTCTGGTATTTCTGTAGTCGACAACACATTCCAAACAACTAATTGAATACTGGAAGTGGTCAACTTTAAAACCTTCTAATTAAAAGGGACAACAACAATGTCTATCAGCATTTACTGGCCCATAAAGTATGCCCTGAAACACTACAATAATGTCTAGCCTTAGACTTTAGAAAGGTTCTTTAATGAAGAGGGTGATAGCTAAGAAAATGACTTTGCCCCTCAAAACACCATGTATTTATAGAAAGAATGCTCACCTGTAGGTGGGGATGACTAAGGAGGGCATACAGTTCTCGAGCTTCATTTGAAGGGTTTTGGACTGCTAGCAAATCAGACAGAATCTAGAGTGCACAAAACATGAGTCAAAAAACTTATTAGGAAATGAAAATGTATTGGTACAAAAATTTGGAGAAAAGACCAAGACCTCTAAGACAGGGGTGGACAACTCTGCCCCTTGAGATTTATTGTCCTGCAGTTTAGCTCCAACCCTAATCAATCACACCTGCCTCTAACTTTCAAGTCATCCTGAGACTTTGGTTAGATTAGATTGACAGTGGATCTTGAGGGTCGAAGTTGCCCACCCCTGTTCTAAGACCTAGATCCAAACCAGACCAAGACCAAGGCCAACACTAGACCTCATAACCCCCAGATTCAGGCTAAAACCTAAACCCAAAGTCACAGAGCAAGAACGTCATGTTCATGTGGTGTCAAGAGGTTGTAAGTCCAAGACTCTGATTGGTATAATCTGCAATGTTTGCAAGTCCTCAGGCACACCAAGAGATCAAGCTTTAGAGGTCATATTTTGAACCTCAACAAGGAGATATGAATTGATACTACAAGGTATGAGTGGCACAAACTATGGCAAAAAAGAAGGACAGTGAGAATGAAGCTGACCTGTAGAGAGAGTCCAGACGAATAGGAAAGATACGGCCTAGCTGGACCCTTTAGGTGCCTCTGTAGACATTCATACACCTGCAGAGAAAAAAAGAAGATGAACCCTTACTGGAGGAGATGAACCCTGACTGTTAGTAGGTGTATGTAGGATGGACTCTACCTTTAGTAGGGACTGCAACCAGGGGGCGTTGAGGAGACTGTACAACAGTTCAGCTCCATTTATATCTTTATTGACAGAGCCCCTCACTTCAGCAATCACATGAGCCAAGATCTGTGTCAGGCCTGAAACATGTAATGCAAGCACCTTCAGAACTCCTGTTGGTTATATATGATGCTCATTTACTTCTTCAGCAGCTACAACAGTGCTAATATAAGCATGCTGTTAAATATCAAAGCTAAACTAAAATTAAGCTGACAGCTTCCAAAATTAGCTATATGCAGCATCATACCTTTGTCTCCCATCTCCAGTGGAGCTGACCCAGGATCAGTCTCCACGTCTGGTCTCATTGTCAATCCAGCAATGTTTTGGGGTTCAGGGAATGAAAAAATGATGCACTGAACCTCCTCATATACAGCTGCAGGAATAAGCATATATAATCAATAATTGCTGATCAGTTGTTGCCTGCTATAATCATATGTTTATGCTGTTACATCCTCTTCACCGGTGTGTATAAGATGTTCTAACAAGAGCTGCGTTTCACAAAAGCACCATAAGCCTAAGTACCGTTAAACCATTGGCTCTGATGATCTCTATGATCTACTTAGCCTTACGATGCATTTTGGAAAATGCATTCTAGAACTTTTTGTAGTTGTAAATACAATTCATGTTTCCAGGCTTACCTTACTTTAGTGGTTAATATATGAGACATTATGATTTGGATATGCAATTAAAACCTTTACAGACAAATAGCACTGGTAGAGATCAAGGCTAGTAACCAAAAGCGTGTAGGTCAAAACTCTAAGGATCATTGGTCCATAGGGACTGTCATTGTTCTTAGTGTATAATATGTTATTTTGGATAAACATGTGAACGATACATTTGCAAACTAAAGAAAATTAACTGGTTAAGGAGTAAGGGCTGATAACCCAGAGGTTTTAGGTTAAATCCAGAAATCCCAGAATGGAGGTGGTCCATGAATGCCCTTGTCACAGTTTTGACCTTGAGCAAAACACTTAAGTACAGGTTACTCTAAGGGTCCTGTCCTGGTAATAACTGCACCCTGAGTGGCTTTGGATTTTTAAAAAAAATGCTACTTAACAATAACAGATGAAAGAGCATGTTTCTAATCATGATTTGTTATGATCACTGCAGGTGAATATTGGATATTGGAATACTGGAGAATAGAGGTGAATACTGGATATTAGTTTGCATATCTTTTGAACAAGACGGGTGCACCTAATTTCAGACTTTATGACTAAATGGGTGTGATATAAAACTCTTCACGTCATATTTTCAAATATCCTTTCTGAGAGTTACTGTCCTTTTAAAAATGGTTTTACCTCAGTGTTTCTGCATTTGAGTCCATTTGCATAACCAAATCTGATAGTTGACTGCAGGATATGTCTAGAATTTACAATGTTGAATCCAACTGGAGAATCCCAGGAACTCACACAAGGAAGGGCTAATAATTACTGTAAATAAACAGCATACTACATTTGTCACACAGGGAGCTTCCTCGTAGATAAGTCTGGGAAGCAAGGACCACAAACCCACATCCAGGCAGAGATTTAAGTAGCAAATCCTGTTCACTCACCTCCTTCTTCCCTCACGTTCCGTTTGTCTTCTCTGTTTATATCCCAGTTTAGAATTTAACACACTGAAGAGCTTCTAAAGAAGGTTTGCATGATGATGGCCAGTTTTAACTCACTCAGATATGATGGTATAAACAGAGTAATAATGTGAATAGTATACCATAGCAGAGCACGGAAAAGTCCTCTTGGAAAAAAGAAGTGTAATCCCTCTCTATCCTGCTTAATCCCTTGCAAGCAAATGAGTCAACCGAGGAGAGAGAGTGTGTAGGAACGTGAAGGAGGAAATTAGGAAGGGAGGGATTGGAGAGTGTGTCAGGATGTGTCTGTGAGTGAATGTCCTTTCACATTCTTTCAAACGTCATTCTATCACAAAACTCCTTTAGGCTTTCAGTTATTGATTCATCATAACACGTAAACACTCACAACACATATTAAACATCTGATGATCCCACACTGAATACATTCTGCATCACATACGCACACATACGTGGGATGTAATCCTCTTGATTAAAACAGCGGAGCGAATGACACAGTCACACTTGTTTTTTGATTTTTATTACACTGCCCATGAGAGGACAGGATAATGCGGAGACTCTCAATAGGGAATCGGTTCAGCACTGCAGCTGGAATTGCTTGCCAGTTCAGCGCTGAACAGGGTAAGGATCTGTCTCGGCCTGTTTAAGAGAAGTCGGAGTGAAATCGCACTCTGCAGTGATCAAGACCCTCATCAGCAGAAAGATTCAAAAGGCTAAGCTCACCTTTGCTGAGAAGCATGTTGTGTGGAGAGAGGAGAACTTGTCCAAAGTTCACTGAGAGCAAGTTTAATTTGAGTCTGATGGGAAACATTTTATTTGGCGACAAAGTTATGGCTAAGAAACCTACTGTGCTTTCCACAAAATATTGTTTTTTCTTTTTGTCAAATATGTTAGTAGAAAAGCGGTATATGCAGCTAATATTCCATTTAAAGTATGAGCGATGAAGATTAACAATATTTCCGAAAAAAACCAAGTATTTATAGATTGTTCTCTAATTTGATCGCCACTGTACTTGTGCATTTTGCAGATGAGAGGAATTTAGATTTTAGGTTTGGAACAAAATGAAACGGAGTGAATGATGTTTGGATGAACTATCCGTTTAAGTGGCACCTAATCATTGATATGGTCTCCCATATTTCTTTTACTGACTCCACCTTTTATTACGACAGAGTGGTTTGAAACACTTTATATTGTTTAAAGTCCAAATAAAACGAAATTGTTTAATACAACATGATCCAGAGCATTTTTAGTTGAATGCCCCATGAGTTGGAATTTTTCTCTCTCCAATTTTCATAATTTGATACTTAATCTCATTGCTCTCTCTACTATCCAAAAATTAGTTTAACATAAAAAGTTCAAAGAGATGTTGATACTAACCCTTTAAGGCCAAAGCAGTTCAAAAACGTGTCACAGATTTGTCCATTCTTACAAGCCTGCAAATAATAAACGCAAATATTAAAATGCTACAAACCATTTAATCAGGCATAGGATAGCAAATAAATAGGCTTATGAACTTTTATAAGAAAGAAGAAACACTTACCATTTCTTCTTCATTTGTTGTTGACATCAATGGTCAAGCGACCAATCAAAATATGTGCTAGTTTGTAACTAGAAGCTATTATACATTTGCTATTATGCAAATGCAGCATGACTGTAATTATTTTTGCAAAAACAAATGCCAATGGAAGGGTTCGAAAGTCACTGGTGAACATGTTTTTGCCACCTTGACAGTGGAAATAGACCAATATAAATGCCTCTTAAATGCCCCAGCACCAAATGCAAACTTTTTGACTTGTTCAACCAATAAAGTTTTGGAAAACAGTTTTTGTTGTTGTTGTAATAAAGGCCTAGTAAAATACTGAAGATGACCATTTCAATTCCCAATCATTGTTTTATTGCCATCCATCTGAATTATGAGTCAGTAAACAATTGGAACAAACAGTATTCTTCAAAAATGACACAGAAACTTCATACATACTTGCACACACATACATTCATACACAGGTTAATATGCACACCTTGGCTCAGCATAGAAAAACTGATGTGGAAGTACAAACCGTACCTTCCTGAACCCAAAGTACAACTATGAACTATGGTATTCATGCAAGATCTCAAGTGTTAATGGTTGTAAACATCCACAGTCTTTCGTCATTACAGTTTTCACGATTACGTTTAGGAACATACAATCACACGCAAGCATCAAAATCCTGATCTCTGATTCTTGGAAATGGGGTTTGTGACCATTTATACAAACCCACCGTCCTTCTGGTGCTCTGAACGTGAAATACCCTGCAGATTATCTACATCGCTCAGATTATCTGTGCTGTAGCTAGATCTAACCATCAAATAAATAAAACAATGTCAATAAAAGAAATAATGTTTTAGGCTGTTGAGCTTTAAAACGTGAGACTCAACTCGAAGCTATTGCTGGGTACAGAGATGTAATGACACAAGTCCATAACACTGTCAGAGGCACTTTTCAGAATACTTCACAAAAAAGAACTGATTTTAACATTGAATACTACAGTGCTTGCGTATGTCGAGTGACCTTTCTGCAATAACTGCTTAATTTAACAACAGCAAAATGCAGAAAATACATCTCAAGACCGAATTAGCTCCGCATGCAAATCTTGAGTGTTGTGGTTCACGTTTCAACGTCTTCTTCCAGTGTACCAGTGACATTCACTAAAAAACTCAAACATTGCCGACGGATACTCAAATATGCAGAGGAAAGCTGAAACTATTCCAACCGTTTTCTGAAATAAGGATTTGAACATTTTCTGAAAACTGACCACAAAAATACTTCCCAGAAAGAAGAGTGCATCAAAACAAAACTGCTGTGCGAGCGCATAGAGAAAGAACAAAAAATGTGTTGACCTCAGTTTAGTATCAACCATTTCAATCCTAAGCTTGTGAACGAAGATTTGTACATAAAGAAGCAGTTGGTTATGAAAGCTCTAAATGGATCAGAAGTCAGCATTAAAAGTTAAAGTCCACATTTTGTGTTTTTTTCTTGGACATTCATAAATAAGGCGCACATCTTTTTTGATTTATGTGAACAGAGGTCCAAGGCAGTTTGCTGTTTGCACTGAATGATATAATAAGATCAGGAAAATTTATGTAGTAGAGGTAGATGACCATTATTTCAGATGTCTTACAGTACACTTATGAACTTCATACGTCATCAATTGACCGTTGACACTGGATTGACCAGTGTGTGCATGGAGGGAGAGGTGATCATGACATGCTGTTCTTGAATGTCATTCATTCTGAGCCAACAAAGCATGGGCTCTTTAATAAAAGAACACTGAGCTGGAGTACATAAATACCTTTAACATGATGGAATGGCAGCAGTTAAAAAGCCTTGATAATGGTTTCTGAGCGAGGAAGACACAAACATTTAAAGAATAAATGTTAATAATTGCAAAACCAAAGACGGACTTGCACATAAACTGGACTGTTTGAGTGTGAGAGCTCAGATTCCAATGGAATCAACCTCCTCAGCCATGTGATCCATGCATGGAACATGATTGGCTCCTCCCACTTTGTGTCTTGAACACTTTGATTGGCTGGTCTGTTTGTCAGTCATTCCACTGCCTTACCAGATGGGTTTGGAGAGATGTGTTCATTACGTGATCTTCTCATGCTGGATTTGATAGTAGCATGCCTGAGTGAGGAAGAGGAGGAGGATTTCAGACCAGCAATTAGTACAAACACTGATTTCACACTGTATATTTGTAAGCCCAGAGATAACATGCTTATTTGCATATTTATGAGGATAATTACTTTAAATGGTAGATGACAACACATTTGTAGCATTTTTATCAAGTAAATCTTAATCACTCCAATTAAGACATTATTAACTGTTTCTCTCAGTGGTGAACACATCACATAAAAGTTGCTGCAACTGTACAAAGCAAATTAATACTTAATTACACACACATATATATATATATATACACCTGTCAACATTTGAAGTGGATCAAAACCTTTCATCAAAGTTGTCCTAAAACCTAAAACCAAAATGCATTCTTGTCTTAGAACAACTTTGATTTAATTTTTTTTTTAAATGCATGCATGTGTGTATTTATATATACTATAATAAATAAAAATATCCCAGTGACACACATATACTACGTAACCAAAAACTTTTTGGTGAAAAACCCTTATACTATACCTTGAGTGTGGTAAACATGATGCCATGCTCTCCATGTTGTACACATGGATCCTTAGATCCTCGATGCGGTGACCTCTGACACAGATTCCTATCCCTGTAGAGAACAATAGCTTGTCAACTAAAGCATGCCTTTGTTTAAACAATGTTATTTTCTGTGCTAAAGCATATGCATATAAAAAGACATTTATTCTAAATGGACAAATCTCTCTCTGAGACCACATTTATGCCTAGTAAGTGTATCTGTATTGTGTGTTGATCATAATTAGTCAGCCAAGATGCATCTTCATGTACTATGGTTTCTACAAAAATATTAAGTAGCACAACTGTTTTCAACATTAATTATAATAAGAAATGTTTCTTCAGCACCAAATCAGCACATTACAATGATTTCTGAAGGATCATGTGACACTGAAGACTGGAGTGATGATGCTGAAAATTCAGCTGTGCATCACAGGAACACATTAATTTTTAAAATATATTCAAATGAAAAACAGTTATTTTAAATTGTAATAATGTGAAATGTTATTACAGTTTTTACTATATTTTTGATCAAATAAATGCAGCCTTGGCATCCATAAGAGTCTTCTTTCAAAAACATTTAAAAACTCTAGGTACTGAACTGAAAGGTAGCGTAGATGCATACATACATACAAAAAACAGGGCCTTCGAAACCTTGCGATCTCATTCTTACCGTGCACGCAGAACAACAAAGAGGAAGACAGGAAACAGGTCATCCATAGACCACAAGAAATCCTGTTTCAGAAGTGCAAGTACTTCCTGGGTTATCTCCTCGAAGGTCAGTTGGATGACCTGAAGCTTGTCTGAGGGGGTGAAAGTTGTGCTGTGGAAATAAAAAGAGAACAACCGTAAGACAATTTACCAGAGAAAAATTAGCCAGAAATTGTTGTAAATCTCCAACCTTATTTGCTGTAAAGCCTCAACTGCTGAGGCAAAACAGGCATCCTTAGTGCTTGAGAGAACCTACACACCCACAAAATACCTCCATGAATATTGCTTAATAATCCAGTCTTATTTCCGCTAATATAATCAGCATATTGCCTTCAAAGACAGATTTATGAGACTTTTAGGGTCTCTCTTATAAAAGGACATATTTAACTACCTGTTGTTTTTCTCCATGTACTGTAACAGTCACAGGCCAGAATTTCCTATGAAACAGGTATTAGTGGCAGTAAGACTGATCACTAGAGGACAATCAAATCTACTGAACGTATTTCTCAGTGGAGCTGGCTGTCAGACTCACTGTTGCACCCCGAGGAAGGCGAGCAGCGCCAGGTCGGGTTGTTTGTTGAGTCGGAGCACACACTCCCAGTACACATCATCCTCCTTCTCGTTCTCTAGAGCATAGAGAGTGAAGAGAGGAGGATAGAGACGGGGCAACAGCACCGGCAGGAGGAGAGCAGAGCTGCTGACCACACACCTGCCACACACACAAACACACGCAAAGACAATACATCAGGTAACTGCTAAAAACGAGACATTAAAGACAACAGCTGATAAAAACACATACAAATCAGTCTGGATTTATGAGGGAAAAAATTATGAGATAAAAAGACAGTATCAAAAAGATGAAATTATTAGAAAAAAATTTACATTTTGTCATAATTCTGACTTTTTATCTAATGCTTTTTTGTCAATTTAAACGTTTCATCTCATAATTATGATTTTGTATGTCATAATTTCAATTGATCTCATAATTATGATTTAATCTCATAATTTTGTTCGTCAATTTAAAGTTTTTATCTCATAACTGTCATAATGTCAGATTACTTCACTATGATTTAGTATCTCATAATTTTGTAAATTTGAACCCGATCTCATAATTATGCTTTGTCATAAAATCAATTTATCTCATAATTAATACTTAATATGTCAGAATGTTGTAAATTCAAAACTTTTATCTCATAATTTTGCTTTTTTTATGTCCTAATTATGATTTACCAAAGCATGAAAGATAATTTTTTTCTTATGTGGTGGAAATTGGCTTTCATAGGTTCAGATTACAATGAGAAAATAATAAAATCATTAAAGTACTTTTAATTTATAAATTCACTAGATTATCAAAAATATATAAATGTATAAACAATTTTTGTTTAATTTCACTCTAACTGTGATATAAACCATAGATAGCAATTGTGTAAAATAAAATTACTCATACTGTAATATCTGTCACGCCTATGGACAGTCTTGTGTTTTATTCCTCATGTTCTCTCCTTGACCCAGTTTCTCCCGTGTTTGTGCCCATATTTGGTTTTCCTGTTCCCGTTTGAGTTCCATTTGTTTCAGCTGTGTCCTATTAATCCCCTCGCTTAGTTCCAGGTGTTCCTCATTTAGTTCCTGTATTTAAGCCCTGTGTTTTACTGAGTCCTACGTTCAGACTCAAATGTCTACCCTGTGTGCTACGTGTGTGTTCCCTGTTATTTTGGTTTCATTAAAGAGTATTTCTGTTCTGGATCACCTTCGTCCCCTCACAGTAGTGCACCGTGACAGAAGACTGAACCTTATACAAGATGACAGAGGCTGAGGACAGGCTGTGGTGTTTGCGGCAGGCTGGTCGGAGGTTGTAGAGATATGTGGAGGAATTCCTTGAGCTCTCCAACCAGGTGAGCTGGCACGACACCGCTCTTGGTGCATGTTTCCAGCTGGGGCTGGACGATGATACGATCCGCTGCGATCTCCCCACGTGTTATTTTCCCCTGATCGAGCTGATTGATGTCATCCTTTATTTAAACGGTTTCGATTTCCAAGTGGAAGTAAAGGATCATTTAAAGTCTCCTCGTCCAGCCACCTCTGGAAAACATTGTGTCTCCACATACCTCACCAACGGCTCCGACCACCTGTCCAACCCAAGTTACCCCCGAGTTCTCCAAAGCTCCTCTCTGGTCCTCAGCCCAGAGCCGCCGGCCGTTCCCAAGTCAAGCCCGCTGGCCGCTCAGCAGTCAAGCCCTGAGAAACGGGCGCCAGCTCATGTCCTCGAACTCCTGGATATGGTGCTTCCTCCT
This sequence comes from Sinocyclocheilus anophthalmus, assembly GCA_018155175.1. Taxonomy (NCBI): domain Eukaryota; kingdom Metazoa; phylum Chordata; class Actinopteri; order Cypriniformes; family Cyprinidae; genus Sinocyclocheilus; species Sinocyclocheilus anophthalmus. The sequence continues at coordinate 695,610 of JADLZN010011089.1, forward strand.
GAGTTCTCGGCCTCTATCCTCTCTCCTGAGCCCGCTCCAGTGTCGGCTCCAGCCTCCAGTTCCCACGTCCAGCCCCAAGGGGGGCTCCAGTTCCCATGTCCAGCCCAAGGGGGGCTCCAGTTCCCACGTCCAGCCCAGGGAGGGCCACAGTTCCTGAGTCATGGCCCACGGAGGTTCTAGTCAACTAGTCTGCCTCCAGGGCACCCCCCAGTGGAATTGTTATGGTGTGGGACGTGCCTTCCGGGAAGGGGGAGTAGTGTCACGCCTATGGACAGTCTTGTGTTTTGTTCCTCATTTTCTCTCCTTGACCCAGTTTCTCCAGTGTTTGTGCCCATATTTGGTTTTCCTGTTCCCGTTTGAGTTCCATTTGTTTCAGCTGTGTCCTATTAATCCCCTCGTTTAGTTCCAGGTGTTCCTCATTTAGTTCCTGTATTTAAGCCCTGTGTTTTACTGAGTCCTACGTTCAGACTCCAATGTCTACCCTGTGTGCTATGTGTGTGTGTTCCCTGTTATTTTGGTTTCATTAAAGAGTATTTCTGTTCTGGATCTCCCTCGTCTCCTCACAGTAGTGCACTGTGACAATATCAAGGTTTGGTCAAACCACACAACCCTTAGTGTGCTATGTATTATTTTTCTCATAAGTGAGACTTATGAAAAATCTTACGTACCCAGGTTTAGGAGACTCCAGTTGCTTCCCAGCAGGGTCTGAACTGCCTTTCTCTTTTGGAGGGTCGGCCAGTGAACCTCCTTCCTCTGGCAGATCAGGAAAGAGGAATCTAGCCACAAATACATAAATATTTATGGAAACAGCGTTTAAAACGGACATTGTTGTCAGTCTGACTGACACACTTACCTGACAAGCTGGAAGATGCAGCTGAGATAGGACTTGATCTCATTGACAGCCTGGGGCAGTAATCTGCGGTTGGCCCCAACACCAACATATGTCATACGGTACACCGAAACCAATGTCTCCACCAGCCGACCCAGAGGATGCAGTGGGGTATCACATGCCTAGGGTCAAAAATCAGGAGTCAGTGACCCATTATAGGGACAAAATACACTGGAATGACTAAGAGACAATATTATGTTTGTAAATAAGGTTGGCAGTGTTAGTTCATTGATGACCTAGAGCAGGGGTGGCGAACGTCGGTCCTGGCGAGCCGCAGCCCTGCAGAGTTTTGCTTCAACCCTAATCACACACATCTGAACAAGCTAATCAAGGTCTGAAGAGTTATTATGAAGCTACAGGCAGGTGAGTTTTAATTAGGGTTAGAGCTGAACTCTGCAGGGCTGCGGCTCTCCAGGACCGGAGTTCGCCACCGCTGACCTAGAGCAATGCATACCTTGACAAGGTACCGACGGATTGTGTGATACACCTCTAACGTCACAGGACCAACATGCTGAGGAATGAACTCGAGACTCTCCAGCGTTTTGTGATGAGAGCGACTCAGTAACTCTGGACTGAAATATACACACACACATTCAGCTTTACATTTTAACATTACACATTTAATATTCATGTTCCAAAACTTTGGGAGATTCCTGGATAAAATTTTTAAGCGCATCTAAATACGTAGATCAAAGGTAGAACTGCAGATACAATCCCAAAATGCACTGCGACAAGGTTTTCATCCAAGATGGTAAAGATGAGGAAAAAATTGTTTATAAATATATTTTATTTACAGTTATATTCATTTGTTAGAAATAATTTGGTTTGTGTGGAACCTCATTTCCACCAAATAAGAAAAAAATGCCTGGTAAATCATAATTATGACAATGAACGCGATAATTGTAAGAATAAAAAGTCAGAATTATGACACAAAAAGTCTAAATTAAGACATAAAATGCTGAATTCTGACTTTTTATATTTTATGTTACTATTTATTCTATGTCCAGAGATTTAAAAAAAAAGAAAAGCATTTTACCACACGTTGACCTTTTATCTTATCATTTAAACCTTTTATCTAACAAATTCAACTTTTTCATCTCATAACTGACAAAAAGTTGAAATTGTAACAAAAAAGTTATTTCTGTGTCACACTTTTGACTCATCTCAATTATAATTTAGGATCTCAATTTCGACTGTGTCATAATTAATTTAAAGGGGTCATATGATACTATTTTAAAGATCATTATTTTGTGTATTTGGTGTACAGACTATGTTGACATGCTTTAGATGTTGCAAAAAAAAACACATATTTTTCAATACTGGACATGATTGTAGGTCCTCTATGCCCACCGCCCTCTCAAACAAGTGTTTTCAACAAAGCCTCTCTTTGACAGCGCAGTATGCTCTGATTGGCAAACGTGATCCAGTGCGTTGTGATTGGCCGAACACCACAAGCACGCGTCTGAAATGTAACGTCCCTTACCATAATTGCAAACTTCCTCTTTCAAAGTAAGTATTAAGACAGTTAATAATGTCGTTAGTTTACCATCAGTTCAAGCCCGAAAAGGGCAACAGAGTGTGTGACAGACACAGTGATGTGCAGTACACAAGCCGCAAGTCGTAAGACGCTGACGTGCTATGATTTTGAAGCAGTTCCACTCTCTGTGATGTGGACCCGTTCCCTAACACACACACAACACACACCCAACAAGTGTTACTCTGCGCTGCGCAAACTCCGCATTTGAACAGTAAATGAAATACTTAAACTGATAACAAAACATACTTACAGTCGCTGATTCACAAGCACCAGATTGTCATAGCAAAGTCGGAATTGACCCTTTTTTTTATTTTTTATTTTAGAAATAGCCTTTGTGCAAGCCAGCTGTGTACTCTCTAGGTTCAAAAAAACTGTCGTCCATAAAATGCGTTAACAAATCGAATATCTGGTTGTTGCTGTTCTGTTGTGAGTCATTTTAAAGATTCTTAAATGCATCTACTTCTGGAAGGCCAAATAAAGTGCTTTTGCTTTCGCACTGAAACACACAGCGTCTCCCTGACATGGCTGCATCAACACAACTGCTGTTCCTGAAACCACGGCTTCTTTCTTTGCGTGCACATTTGGGCTGCATTATGCTAATATTTCCACATAGTGACATAGATATGTGGGGGCGTGTTAGAACGAGCCATTTTAGGTAGGCGTGGCTGAATCTTAACTTTTATAAAGAATATCTCTTTGGATTTGACTTTAGTCTTTGCAACTGTACAGATCTTCTTTATGCACCAAGAGCTTGTAACACTCCAAAGAGAAAGGAAAATTTGAAATAGCATCATATGACCCCTTTAAAGAATCTTCTTATGTGGCAGAAATGGGCTTCCATATGTTTGCACCCATCAACAAAAGAATCTAGTTTATCAAAAACAGGCATTAACTTATTGTGATTAATTCTATAAATAATTTTTTGTTTTGTGATATGAACCATTACAGTTGCATAACATTACTTTTACTGTAATTTCAGAATTCGGTCAAACCACCCATCCCTAGTATGATGTGTATTATTTTTCTGCTAATTAGAGTACTAATTTGTTAGCTTAGCATCATGTTAACCTCAGACTCTGCTGTAATACTCTGTGAGTGTCAGGGGAGTTTCTCATGCACTAGTAGACAATGAGGCAATGAGCAATGAGGCACAGTAAAGTTTTGGAACTGGTCTACTCTGCACTGTGTGTGTGTGTGTCTAAGTGTACCTGTCTCTCTGCTGTCTCCTGTTAGCAGTGAGCGCTACGGCGATGTTGTCCCATGCTGTAGTAGTTTGTCCCTGTCCGGGAGAATCACAACCTAGCCTGTTCCAGCACTCCAAAAACACAGCCTTCCACTTTTCTTCAGAGTGAACCGCTAACCTGCCCAGTTTACTGTAATCGCACAAAACACATCGGTTCCCCATCAACATTGATAATGTCTCTTAAAATTGAATTGTGCTACAGAGATCAACACACACTCTTACAGTGCATGAGCCTTCTCCTTGTCTGAGTCGTAGAGGCTGGGTTTGTAGTAGGAACCTGACATCTTTAGTCCGGTTCCCCAAACCCCACTAAAAGAGCCTTCAATGTAGTCTCCATTCGGCATGGTCAACACGCCCTGCAGAAAGATATGATAACAAGGCTTGTTTGTGTGAACATACTCTACCATTAAAAGAAATGGCTGTTGATAAGATTTTTAATGTCATTTGTAATATTAGACATTTGCCATATTATTTTTAATAATATTAATAATGCTATTTTTAATATTATTATATTAATATAATAACATGATTAGTTCATCATCATTTTTAATATTACAGTTTTAAACTAACTGTTTTCTATTTTACCAAAGTTTTAAAATCGAATTTAAACACTTTGAAAAATTCATTTTATTTAAAAAAGTAATTTATTTTTGTGATGGTAAAGCTCTCCAGTCTTTAGTGTCACATGATCAGAATCATTGCAATATACTGAAAATATAACAAATAGCATTTCTTATTGTCAAAGTTGGCAATAGTTGTGCGGAGTAATATTTTTCAGGAAACCATGATACTTATTTTCAGAATTCAGCTTTAGACATTTAAAGCATTATTCCAAAAAGAAATCATTTGTAACATTTGAAATGTCTTTACTGCCACTATTAATCAATTTAATGTGCCCTTGATAAAAAAAAATACGAACTTTTTTAAATAAACAAAACAAGAAAACTTACTGACCCCCAAATTTTGAACGCTAGTGTAGATGTGCGTGCATGGTTAAAGTGTTTGTTTGTGGGCGGTAGCACCTTTCCATTTAGAGTCCAGTCTTCTGAAAAGTCCCCTTCAAACGTAGTGTCATCTTCAGAGAGTAACACCCCCGTTCCCTTGGAGTGAAACAAATAACAATTAAAATAACTAATCTGAAGTTTTTCTTTCTTCGTACTTTAAAAGCAAAAAAGACAGAGTGCATGTGTCAAGTTCTATCATTTTTGTAGAATCAAAAGACAATAAAACCTAATGTGAGGAGACTACAGGGGAAAAAGGAGCTATATTCAGTTTGCAAAAAAATTTTTTATTATGTAGTAAATGTTTCATAAAAGCAATAAGGCACAAGAGGCCATGAGATATTGTGAACATAGTCATAATACAGCATGGTATCACATACTTGTACTGCTAAATAAACCCAAATGTGTGTATGTCAATCTCACCATCATTTTGTTGTTGTTGAATGCACCTTCATAGTACAGGCCAAACTGCGTAACAACAACTCCGTTCCCCTGACGCTGATCATCCAGCCACATGCCCATGTACTTCTCCCCTCTGACACAAAACACAGTTAGCATAGTGCACATTTGCACACACACTCGACTTACATTTCAACATTTCACATTTCAAGGCAAAGAAGTGCTGCTGCAATCATTTTGTGAATTCACACGTCTATTTGCATACCTGGTGATGTCATCAAAAACTCCATAGCCAGATTTTTTGTCATACTGCCACTGGCCGATGAAGACACTGGGGGAAGTGGAGTTCAGCTTCCCACTACGCAGCATCCCGTGACCATGACGCATGTTATCTTGAAACGAGCCCTCGTATATTTCCCCCAGGGATATCTGAACAGGAAAACACACACACACACCACCCACACACACACACACACACCCACAGTCAGTTAATGATATCAACTCGCATCAACAAACAGTACCGTTCAAAATTTCTGGGTTAGTAGATTTTTTTTTTAAATAAAATAAATCCGTTTGACAGTTAAGACATTTATAATGTTACGAAAGATTTGTTTCATATAAATGCTGATTTTTTGAACTTCCTATTAATCACAGAATCCTAATAAAAATGTATCATGGTTTACATAAAACAACTTTCTTCAACTGTAATAATAAAAATTGTTACATGAATACCAAATAAAGATATTAAGAGTGATTTTTGAAGGATCTTGTGACACTAAGACAGGAGTACTGAAAATTCAGGTTTGCATCACAAGAATAAATCACATTTTACAAAATATTAAAACAGAAAACAGTTATTTTAAATGGTAATAATATTTCAATTTATAACGGTTTTTACTGTATTTTTGAGCAAATAAATGCAGCCTTGGTGAGCATATAAGACATTCAGTTGACCCCAAAAATTTGAATGGTATTGTACATTCAGAAATATACATAAACATACAGAAAAATAATATACAAAAATAAAAACACAACCACAAACCTGAATGTTCCAAAGCCGTATATCTTGCCATCCTTCCACTGCCCTTGGTAATGATCACAGCTGTTCAGGTTTTTATTAGGCACAACGTAATCTCCAAAACTGCAAAGAAAGCAGTAGTTCAAATATTGCCAGAAATACAAAGTAGGAGACATCAGCATAATAATCTGAAAAAAAAATGTAAAAAATAATAATGTTGTCAGTTGTCACTAACCCATCTTCAAGGCCGTTCTTGAATGTCCCTGTATACATTCGTCCATCGGGCCATTTGACCACACCCCTAGAACACAGACATAGCCAATCATCATCTTCCAAGTTTTAAGAAGACTTTCACACCCACAATTCCTCCTCCAATGGTTTACCGTCCATGGGGTTTCCCTGAGACCCATCGGCCCTCATACGTGGCCTCCTTGAGTCGACTGTCTTTGTAGAATGTGTATGATGCTGTCCTTGAAATGGGCGGATCTGCTCTCTGCGTTACTCCTGTAGAAGGAGGTATCCCATCATGCCCCAGTCCACTAAGTGCCTGCTCCACTGCTTGGTTTATAGAACGCAGCCACTTTGCCTAGGGACATCATCACTGTTTAACTATCTATACAGGTTTCTGTAAATCATAATTTTGAGTCAAGTCAGGTATACCTTCTCAGCTGGGGACGAAGCCAGCAGAGTGAAACTCTCTTCAGGTGAAGTCACTTTTAAACCATATCTGCAGAGAACCACGCAAACTTCATAACTCTTCATAACACTTCATAATTATATAAAGCTAATGAACATGACTGGCACACTCACAGGCCTGTGTTCTCCTCAGAAATAGGTTCCACCCACAATGTAGCCAATGGGAAGACGTGATGAGTGGAAAACTAGGAGGGGTTGAAAAAGAAATGCAACTAATGCAAGAATAGCATACAGAAAATAAATTGTAAGCAATTCTGTCCACTATTGATTACTGATGCACAATGTATCAGTACCATCAATTAAATGTGCATGCATTTCCTTGTTTCGTTTAATTTAGATTACCTTTACCTCACTTAAATCTTTAAAAACGGGTCTTTGAAAACACAAATAACACTGCTAAAATAGAACCTAAAAATTTTTCTTATTACCAATATTATTTTTCATTGGAATCTATTTAAAATGTCATTTATTGTTCCTTCAGAATACATCTTCGTGCTCAAGAAACATTTCTAAATTCAACTTGAACATGGGTGTTGCTGCTTTTTCAACTTTTTGTGAAATTGCACATTTTTATGAGTAAAACAAAGTTTCAAACTGACATTTCTTGACACAAAACTACACACAGACATCTATAGATTCTATATATATATATATATATATATAATATATACGTTCTCTTATATATCTTTACGGCCACTTTTGATAATTTCCATGCATTCTTGCTTACTAAAAATCCAACAGACGAGGAACCAAAAAAACATTGCTAATGTACCAACCCACCCCCAAGGGACTGAATGGCACTGGCAGTGTGCGCTATAATGCCTAAATTCACTCAAAGCATTTAAAGTAGTGCAATGAATTAATAAACGGATGGTGAAAGTTTGTGCTACCCTAGATATTGTCAAAAACTTAACACAAATGCGTCTCAAGCATAAACCAACTGTCAATTGGTTTACAGTGTTTGTAGGTTTGCGAACTATATTTTAAAATATAAAATGATTGAACTATCGGTTCTTTTTCCTAAGCACGTTTTTGCTCTTTTCGAATGGAAAGGGATAATGTTGATGAAACGAAAAACAGACAAATACACGCACTGTAAAAGGTATGAAGGAAAAACAACAGGGAGGAAAATAATGGATTATCATCTCAAATACTCACTGGCACATTCACTAAGACGAGACTCAGCATTAAACAGAACCACTACTGTTCAACATAAAACCAGCCAGCACAACATGCCCCTTACTACAATCAGGTACATATCTTTTACAAAGGGTTTGCAAGCAGGAAGCCTTGGAATGTACCCAACCAGATGTACTGTCATCTTTCTATGGTTTTAAACCACGCAGGAACACTACATTTTGGAAAAGGTAGAGTCTAAAAAACTAGAGGTTCAAACTGAGCTATTACAGATACTGTGTAATTTTCTTTATAATTCTTTATAATAATTCTTTAAAGGAATATTCAGAGTTAAATACAACTTAAATTCGTTTGACAGCATCTGTGGCCACAGAAAATCATTCGGACACATCCAAGAGTTTGTCCAGTAATGCATTTCAAATGTAAGCCTATGGAGAGATCGCACAGTACAACAAAAAGATTCAAATATGAAACAGTCGCACTGATGCAAAAGTGTAATAACATGATGTAACTATGAGTAAAGTACTTTTTAGTGGAGAATATCTTCACCCAGAAGAATTAAGTAAGTAACAGACAACCAAAAATTCATCCACCTTGAAATGTAGTCTCATTTCAAAGTGACTTGCAACAGGATTATTATACTGTAGTTAACTAAAACTAAAACCATTTGAACCTTAAAAAAACTTGCCAAGGCAACATTTCTCAATTTAATTTAGTTTAACTTGATGTAGTAAAATAGCTAAAACTGAAATAAAAATTAATAAAGCAATGTAGGCATATTTAAAAAAAAATTAAATTAAATTAAAATGAAAACAGAAAATAAAAAACAAATTCAAAATATTAATAAAAACTACTAAAATGTCACTGATTAACGTACACATTTCTTCTTGTTTTTTATTGCAAGATGTGTCAAAATTATTTTCTGAATTAATCAGAAGCTTTAAATTAAAGTTTTATTTAGTGCTGTCAAACGATTAATCGCATACAAAATTAAAGTTTTTGTTTGCATAATATATGTGTGTGTATTCTGTGTATATTTATTATGTATATATAAAATACACACACATACAGTATATATTTTGAAAATATTTACGTCTCTATTTATATTCATATACTTTATATTATAAATAAATATTTAATATATAAACAAAACATATTTTTCTTAAAAATATATACATGCATGTGTGTGTATTTATATATACATAATAAATATACACAGTACACATACATACGTATATTATGTAAACAAAAACGTTTATTTTGGATGCGATTAATCGCGATTAATCATTTGACAGCACTAGTTCTATTTAATCTCAGAACATTCTTTTAACAACAGCACTGGACAAACAAACACTACAGCTGTAGGGTGCATCCTTGGGCTCTAGGGGACAGTATGCTATTGAGGAAACTCTTCATTCGTACAGCCCATACTTACAAGACTCTTATAGGGGACCATGCCCTACCAAAACAAAGATAAACATCACTAAAACACCAGTCATTGTTAGTTTGGCCTTGTAAGCAAATAAAAAACTGAAGTGAAAGCATTGTGTAAAGACAGAAGGATGAGATTAACAGAAAAGGCAGAGATAAAGCAGAAATGATACTGAAATGAAAGTATAAAAAGAAGGGCAAACCTGTGCATGAACCAGGGCATCGTTGAAAAGGATGAACCAGTTGACAGAAAAACGCCCTGCGTTCTGAAGAGTCAAAGCCTTATTACGGCTCTCACAGATCAGCCGCCGAGACGGTTTACGAAGAGAGTCCTGAAAGAAGAGGAGAACTCTTGATTACCAGCCCAACTTTATCCACATTCTAGCTCTCCTCCACAAGTGCACTAAATAAAACAATTTGCTCAGCAGGAAGAGCACCTGGCTGTGGTGCACATTAAACTGACTGGCATTTGACAGGTAAAGAGCTTCTAAGGGCCTGACAGCAGCGGAGTGACTCACGGTCATCTTTCCAGGAAAGCTCTTCCAGAAGTGGAGCGTGTATTCGGCTTCCTTCCTCCTCCTCCTCTTCAGATGAAGAGCCATGGATTCATATTTTGAGCAGGCATCTTGCAGCTTCTGATAATCCGCAGAACTCTGTCACACACATATAGCAGTGAGATTTTATGTAGTGATTGTGTATTGAGTGAAAATCAGTGGACAATACAGCCAGTCCTGCAACGAAAAAATAAATCATTCCTTAAATCAATAAAATTACAGAAAAATGGTAACACTTTAGTATAGGGACCAATTCTCACTATTAACTAGTTGCTTATTAGCATGCCTATTATTAACATATTGACTGTTTAATGGTACTTATAAAGCATGACCATATTCTACATTCCTAATCATACCCAATACCTAAACTTAACAACTACCTTACTAACTATTAATAAGCAGCTAATTAGGAGTTTATTGAGGCAAAAGTCGTAGTTAAGAGAATTGACCTTAAAATAAAGTGTGACCAAAAAAATAATTATTTTAAAAGGTACTGTCTGTGTTATGAAAAATCAGTAAAGGGTTAGTTTACCCAAAAATAAAAATTCTGTCATTAATGACTCACCCTCATGTCGTTCCACACCCCTAAGACCTTCGTTCATCTTCAGAACACAAACTAAGAAATTTTTTATGAAATCCGGGGATCAGAGAGGCCTCCATTGACAGCATCCATTTTTATGATGCAATTTCAATTTTTCCTTTCTCTTTGGAGTTTTACAACCGCTTGGTGCATAAAGATCTGTAAAGTTACAAAGACTAAAATCTCAAATCCAAAGAGAAATTCTTTATGGCGGGAAAGTAATTAAAAGGAGTCAACCACGGCTACCTAAAACATGTCTACGTCACGATGTGAGAAGATTTACATAACACCGCCCAAATGTTCACGCAAAGAAAGAAGAGTAACTTTTATTCTCGCTGTAGTATTGTTGTTGCGCCGCCATGTCGTGAAGACGCTGTGATTCATTGTGAAAGCGAAACTACTTAGTTTGGCCTTCCAAAAGAGGACAATACTAGAAATCAGTGGTTAAGTTGTATTCCCCCCTGTTCAAAAAACAGTCAACAAATATTCAGATGTGTGCAGCGCATTTTATGGAGGACTGTTTCCTGAGCCTGGTACAGTAGACTACAATGCCAGCTGTTCAGACTCACAGACTGTACGTTTTTCATATTTAAAGAATTTGCCACTGACGATTCAGAGGCGAGTTTTTTGGGCAGTGTAGAGTAGCACTTGTTGTTTGTCATTTCTCCGATCACAAATGCAGACATGGTTTTATGTTTACACTGCGCGATCCAACACAATGCGTAAAAAGACAGTATAAGTCATTATAATACGTAATTATGTCCCCACTCGATGCAACAAATTTATAATGGGTTTTAATGTTTTTGTCTAATCGCTCCGGCCGGGACAGGGCATCAAAGTATGGTAGGGACGTAACATTTCCGTCACACGCTTGAGCTATCCGGCCAATCACAATGCACTGGATAGCTGGTCGATCATTTGGATCACACCTCGCTTTTCAGACCGATGAGCTTTGTAAAAATCGAGCGTTTCAGAAAGGCGGGGCATAGAGGAGAAACAATAATGTACAGTACTGGCGGAAAGAATGTTTTTGAACCCTTAAAACACCAAACCAATTATAAAAATAAACCATTCATTACAACAATCCACAAAATAATGCTATCTGTTTAGCAAACATCAATGACCGCTCTTTAATTTGTGTTCTGAAGATGAACGAAGGTCTTAGGGGTGTGGAACGACATGAGGGTGAGTAATTAATGACAGAATTACTAGTGTTACTAGTGAGTACCCACCACCTCGTAGCAGGTAGCCAGTTTGAGCAGCAGTCGTCCATATTCATGCAGGTGTTTTATGGGCAGGTAAAAGAGATGCGCCAGAATATCCGATAAGGGCAAACCCTCTTCAGAACATTTAGATAACTTCTGAACAACCTCGGCCCCTTTGCCAAACACATCGCTTCAAACAGAGTCAGACAGAGAGATTCTTAACATATATATTAATACAAGTTGATCTGTATATACGGAAAGATTAACATTTCATGAGCAATAGCAAATAATTCCCTTGCAATATTTTCATATGGTATTACTCTGGAATCCTAGGACATCAAAGGCTTAGGAAAGCACTTGGGACAGGGTCTAACACACACATATACTACTTACTGACAAGGTTTGACAAGGGCTTGAAATCCTCCCATGACTAAGAGATCACCAACTGCAGAACAGTACCTGTACAACACAATTACAAAAATAAGGACATTATTACAAATGAGCTGACTTGAGAAGGAGGGTACAACATTTCTGAGCAATACATTCCCATGACTTTTACAATAATTCTTTATTATTGAAACAATATATACATATAAATGACTGTATAGAGATTGCAGCCACTAAGAGACATTTCTGGTTAATGAAATTAATGTATTGACAACACAGACTTCCATGAATTTTAAGCTTCTCATTTTAATTACTCAAAAAAATCTCTGTGTTATTTCCAGGTTTTCACACACTCAGAACTTCGTCCCACTAAGAAAACTGCCTGAAAGATATCAGATTCTGAATCAAAGTCTCTGACTTTTAAAAATGAGGACAACACTTTAAAAGATATCTCAAGGCTACGGTTGAACGTACGTTTATTTTGAACAACTTAAAGAACCAACTGAGGTTCTAACTAAATACATTTGAAGATTTTCAATTATACATCACAGTAGAAGTATAAAATCTATTTGATGCCTGAATATATTACTTTTGATTTAGAAGTTAATTCAGTCCAGCTCTGTAGAGAATATAACTTAGAACTAAAAAAAATCTTAAAATTCAGGACCACAGCAAGTTACCATAATCTGATTTAACTGTGTTCATCTAGTTGGTATTAACTAGCTCTCTGGCTGAACACTTAATAAACATTTGTATTCAAAAATGGCTGAATATTAACGGTGACATCACGACCATGACAGTTTCTAAATTAATCGTTTTTGCAGCTATGTTCCAATAAATGGCCCAGATGGGCTAGAAGAGGAAGTTTTGCATTGTGAACTTTAGTGAATGTCTACACTGTACACTTAAGAGAATTTAAATTCAGTTTTGCATGACATGTTCTCTTTAATCAGCATGGAGTAAGAAACAACAACCAACATTCAACTTATTCCTTCTGCTGAGGTCATCACCAAAGGAACCACTTCATGCCTTCAGTTTCTTTAATTGTGTGTGTGCTGAATGCTTACTCTGAATATGTGCCCAGAAACAGATGTGCATCTTCAAGAATAACAAGACCACGGATATCACGTGAACGCCGCAAGAAGGAGGTTAGAGAGGCCGAGTTTTGACCCGTGAGCTGAGACAGCCGGCCCAATCGTCCAATCAGATTCTGCAGAAGCCCTGAAGAGGACTGACCGAGGGTGGAGCTTAGGGAATCTAAGAGTAAAAAAATTATAATAATAATGTGAGAACTAAAAATCCCAAATAATTAATTAGACACACAGACACACGATCATTTCTCGTTTAATCGTTTCTTGTTTCTGTATAACAGGACAAACGTTCTAATAATTCTGAACACAAAAATACTTAAGTATGATTATATTATATTATAGCTTACCAGTGTTAGTTTAGTATCATATATATATCATTGTAGTTGCTGATATTTTCAATTAAATTGTATTTTATACTTCACTTAATTTTATTAAAAATTGAGACATGTTGTGGTTTGCATTTTTTTTATATAGTTAATTTACTTAGTTATTCAGATAAATATTAGGTTAAAGTTGTTTAATATTTTTATTTAACATTTATTTATTTACATTTTAAAAAGTTTTTTTTACGGTTTAGTTCTCAGTTACAAGAAGAACCCGTTGCATCCTAGGAAAAATCTAATGATTCATTCTGTTTCTACTTCACTAGTCGTGGCTCTGATCTGTAATACAACAATACTTGTACAGGCTCGTTCAGGCTGTAATGGAAATATGGATAATGACAGTCTAAATCCAGAGTACAAAAACAGGTATCATCGCACACTTGTCATACCGTTCAAGCAGTGGCTGGAGCCGAAGTACTAGATATTAGCTGAGTTACAGTAATATTTCATCTCTGCTGGCCGCAGCTTCATGCAGAACTGGCCACTAAAACCCATTACATTACGAGCCGTCAGCGCCGCACATGTCAGTCCTCCTGCACACACACTGCTTACATAGCCCAACTACCACAAACACATACACACACACACACACACACACACACCCAAGAAAAGGGTCATTACAAGTCATATAAATAATACAGCTCAATGTCAGGATCAAGTAACACAGTAGTATTCAACATTACTAGTAATGACGAGTTAATGTTTTAGACAACAGAAATTTGAAATAATAATGATGATGATGATGATGATTATGATGCAAAAGGCTTGCTCACATTCATACAAAAGGGCAGCAGCACCGGTTGCTGTGTGTACTCTCCTGTCTGCTCCTCTTCCTCCGTTTGCTCCATCACTTCTTTCACCTGCTGCCCACTGTAGTACAGAATTGGCTGGATACAATCTCCATCAGCCAATAAGAGAGTGTGTTGTTGCCCCGCCCCAATATCCCACACACGAATCCCATCTGACAGCTGCGCAAAGACAAAAGAGGACAAATAGTTAAAAGCAAACCAGTCATGAATCAGTATGTTGTCAACACAAATTTGGGCAATAGCAAGGGCCTTAAAGGGATAGTTCACCCAAAAAATAAAAAAATTATTCATTATTACTACCTAGTTGTCAAACCCATAAGCAATTCGTCACTTCAGAACCAACAAATTAAGATCAAGGCCAGAACGTTAGTAAATAAAGTGGTAAATATCTTTATTTGTGTTCCTAAGATGAACGAAGGACTTATATCTTACAGTTTTGGAACAACATGAGGGTGAGTAATTAATGACAGAATTTTTATTTTGGTGGTTGAAACTATCAATTAATCCACTAAAAAACCGTATTGTGGAACAATGATAGCTGATGATTTACTATAACATGATTATGCGATTGCACATTAAAAAGTCATTGGTACTGTATATCAATAGCGTCACAAACAATATCCTATTGGTATGAATCGTTTTGTTTATTATTATTCTTCCTTGTCGATAATATTTAGTGGCATCATGAAATATGTACTTATCTTCCATTTTTAACACCTTAAAGGGGTCATATGATGCTATTTTAAAGATCATTATTTTGTGTATTTGGTGTAACAGAATATGTTGACATGCTGTACATTATTGTAGGTCCTCTATGTCCTCTCTCAAACGCTTCGTTTTCTACGAAGGCCCTCCTTCCGACAAGCGCAGTCTGCTCTGATCGGCCAGCTGACCCAGTGCATTTTGATTGGCCGAACACCACAAGCACTCGTCGGAAATGTAACGCCCCTTACCATAATCGCGAGCTTCATCTTTCAAAATAAATGTAACGACAGAGCCCGAAAGGGGAACAGAGTCGCGTGACAGACACAGTGATGAAGCTGGTATGTGTTTGCAGTACACAAGCCACGGTTTAAGACAGGCGTACTCCCCTGTGATGTGACCCCCCACCTCTTGCTCTCTCGCTCTCTCGTGCTCTCTCTTTCGCTCGCACACACACACACACGATGCGCAAGACTCCGCATTTGAAGTCAATAGCAAATATTTTAAACTAATAACAAAACAGTAGCTGATTCAGAAGCGCCAGATTGTCATAGCAAAGTCAGAATTACCTCCTCTCCTAGGTTCACAAAACGGTCGTCCATAAATTGCATTGCTGTTCTGTTGTAAGTAATCTTAAAGATTCCTAAATGCATCTACTTTCGGAAGTCCAAATAAAGTGCTTTTGCTTTCACCTAGAAACACACAGCGTCTCCCTGACATGCTGCTTCAACACTAACTGCGGTTACTGAAACCACGCTTTCTTTCTTTGCGTGCACATTTTGGCGGCATTATGCTAATATTTCCACATAGTGAGGTAGATATGTGGGGGCGTGTTAGAACGAGCCGTTTAAAGTAGCCGTGGCTGACTCTTAACTTTTATAAAAAATATCTCTTTGAATTTGAGACTTTAGTCTTTGCAACTGCAGGGATCTTATCTATGCACAATCAGCTTGTAACACTCCAAAGAGAAAGGAAAACTTGAAATCGCATCATATGACCCCTTTAAGAAACTGAAGAAAACATGACAACATGAGCTGATGCTCACAGGTTTAATGTATCAGTGCACTAGAATGATTTAGTCAAAGGGACAGCCCTAGAAATGACCAATACCCTGTGTTTAGTCTAGTGAATTAGAGAGACAGCCAAACAAACTGGAGCCCATGTACACTTAATGTCTGACGACTTTCCAGCATTTTTAAAACCTGGAAAAAAAAAATATCAACCTTAAAGGGAAAATTAATTTACAAATAGTATTTTTTTCTTAATTCTAAAAATGCAATTATGCAAAATGTAAAAGTGTTAATCTGTTATATAATTAAAATGGGCTTTAGTTAAAACCAACTGAAAAACTTAATTACATACATTCATGTAAGTAAAAAATATGTTGTTATATTGTTATATAGAATGTTATAGAAATATTACAAATGTATAGACAAATTGAATGAATAAACTGTATGGAAAAATTACTTATATAAATAAAAACATAATATTAACTTACATATGCTCAAAGGGGTTTGGTAAGATTAAGTCACCCAGGCAGCACGTATTTGATCAAAAATGCAGTAAAAAAACAGTAATAATGTGAAATATTAAATCAATTTAAAAGAAGGATTTTATTATATTTTAAAATGTAATTTATTCATGTTGAGGGACAAAGCTGCATTTTCAGCAGCTATTACGCCTTCTTCAGTGTCATATAATATCACATGAAATCATAAATGCGGTTTAATATTTTTGTAAAACATTATAGATATTTTTTTTCTAGGATTGCTTGATGAATGAAAAAAGTTCAGAAAGTACCACATTTTTATCCACAAGAAAACAAATGAAAACATAAATTCACACGATTCACAGAAATATTTTGTAAAAATTTCTAAATTTTTTTAAATTTTGTAATACATAATTAATAGTTTCTTTCAAAACTTTGGAATGGAATGTAGAAAGATATATGTTTAAACATAGAAATATATATACTTCGATCTTGGTATACATGGACAAAACAATATATTATTTAATAAAAAATAATAAATATTAGTTTTTTTTTCTTTTCCAGGCAATTTAAAATTTCCAACCCTTTTAAACCATTTCAAAAGGCAGCGGTATTTATTCTCCTCTTGGGATTTTCTGTTGATGCACAAGGTGCAATATACTGTACCTTGGTTATGTGAGGAAGGGTGGTGGGGGATTCCATGTGTCCCAGCTGTCCAAAAGTGTTGCAGCCCCAGGAGAACACCGGCCATATACACACACACACAACACACCAATTACGGACGAAATTATACTAGACAGGAATCACCAGCTCAAGAGAACCGCCACGGATGATGCAGTGAGGTGGAACCTTGTGTTGGGCAGTCAGAGCGAGAGAGTGATGAGCACCTGCAGCCACCCTCAACACCTCTTTACCATTCAGACTCTTTACATAGACAGGCTGCGGTCTGAAAAGAAAGAGAAAGAAATCACCACATTATGCTCCTCTGTAATGCACCTAATGAGTCTGTCCTCATTTTAGCAGAGCACATTATAATTTAAAGCCCTGGAATCTTATGTAACTCATGAGCGGTTAGGGAAGAGAGGACTGGGCCGCTCTGTTGACGGGAGGATTCTGACCTGGAAAGGAGGTCTCCATGTCCAAGTTGCCCTTCCTGGCCACGTCCCCAGCTCCACACTTCTGTCTGCAAAGAAGGCAGGTGGGCATCGGCCTCAGGAATGCCTCCTGGAGTGAGCGGGATGGCCCGTGCACGGGGGCGGCTCGTTCGCCGCAAAAGACGCGGAGACACTGAGAGAACGGGAACAAGAGAATAAACAACACAAAAACACATTCAAAGAAATTTGGAACATCAATAACTAGAGGCAGAACACAGTCCACATCCAAACTAAGACACAAAATAACAGATCATAAGAAACTGCAACTCAAGGCAGTTTGTCCCTCATTGAATATGCATTAGTTAAGTTCTGCCATATAAACACAAACAAACAGCATAGGGAAAATTCACATGAATCATTTAACAGCACAGACGCAGACCCACAAAATTCTCTTAACTCTGCAAAACACACACATATATACACAGTATGGCCAGGTGCATACACAAACAAAACACACACAGACTGCTGCCGTGCTGAGTTAAGTTCCAGCCCCACTGGGGTCCATCTGTCACATAGGTGGGGGTGAGGAGATGGGAAAAGGTGTGTGTTGCAGGTAGCTGGCCACCATTGTCTTCTCTAGCCTGTGCATCAAGCTTCAGCTGATTTATGAACTCAGACAAACACACCAGGCTGAGGTATCCTGGAGTCTCATGAGCAGAGAGACCTCAAAAAGTCCTCGCATCACAATCTCTAACGCAGCAAACTAAATGTAAATCATTTTAAACGCATGCAAATCACTAGAGCAGAAAGTTTCTGACACACTAGAGGGGGGGGGGAAAAAAAAAACCTTGAACTTGTTTTGATACGTAATAAAGAGGGGGAAATAGTCGTCTCTACAACCTGTTTGTCACACTACAGAACCAGAAGGATCTACTTTACACCAGTGTTAATCACTTGACTTATAGTCATATTCTCCCCAAACAAGCAAAAACACTAAAGAAAAGTATTTAAACTATTCAAATGAAGGGTTTTTTTTGCAGTTTTTTAATTTTGAAATTTTTTTCTTGACTATTATACACATTTTCACCCAAAATCAATGATTACTGTCATGTGAAAAAATATTCTAAAAAAACAATATATATATGTATATATATACACTAGATGGAGATATAATATATGTGTATGTAGGTATGTATGTATGTAGATATTTGTTTTATATTATATATATAATAGGATATATATATAGACAACCATCAAACACACACACACCAACAACACACACAACACAGTAGTATATATGTGTATATGTGTGGATATAATATCTATGTATACAGTGGGTACGAAAAGTATTCAGACCCCCTTAAAATTTCACTCTTTGTTGTATTGCAGCCATTTACTAAAATCATTTAAGTAAATTTTTTCCCTCATTAATGTACACACAGCACCCCATATGACAGAAAAACACAGAATTGTTGAAAATTTTGCAGAGTTTATTAAAAAGAAAAACTGCAAATATAACATGCCTAAGTAGTAAGACCTTTGACGTATTTAGTAGAAGCACCCTTTTGTCTAATACAGCCATGAGTCTTTTTGGGAAGGATGCAACAAGTTGTTCACACCTGGATTTGGGGATCCTCTGCCATTCCTTTTTGCAGATCCTCTCCAGTTCTGTCAGTTTGGATGGTAAATGTTGGTGGACAGCTATTTTTAGGTCTCTCCAGATATGCTCAATTGGGTTTAAGTCAGTGCTCTGGCTGGGCCATTCAAGCACAGTCACAGAGTTGTTGTGAAGCCAACTCCTTCGTTATTTTAGCTGTGTGCTTACGGTCATGTCTTGTTGGAAGGTAAACCTTCGGCCCTGTCTGAGGTCCTGCGCACTCTGGAGAAGGTTTTCGTCCAGAATATACCCTGTTCAATTTATCTTTCCCTCGATTGCAACCAGTCAACCTGTCCCTGCAGCTGAAAAACACCCACACAGCATGATGCTGCCACCACCATGTTTCACTGTTGGGACTGTATTGGACAGGTGATGAGCAGTGGCTGGTTTTCTCCACACATACCGCATAGAATTAAGGCCAAAAAGTTCTATCTTTGTCTCATCAGACCAGAGAATCTTATTTTTTTCACCATCTTGGAGTCCTTCAGGTGTCTTGCACTGAGGAGAGGCTTCCGTAGGGCCACTCTGCCATAAAGCCCCGACTTGGTGGAGGGCTGCAGTGATGGTTGAGTTTCTACAACTTTCTCTCATCTCCCGACTGCATTTCTGGAGCTCAGACACAGTGATCTTTGGGTTCTTCTTTACCTCTCTCACCAAGTCTCTTCTCCCCCGATAGCTCAGTTTGCTCTAGGAAGGGTTCTGGTCGTCCCCAAACGTCTTCCATTTAAGGATTATGGAGGCCACTTAGGAACCTTAAGTGCAGCAGAAAAATTTTTTGTAACCTTGGCCAGATCAGTGCCTTGCCACAATTCTGTCTCTGAACTCTTCAGGCAGTTCCTTTGACCTCATGATTCTCATTGCTCTGACATGCACTGTGAGCTGTAAGGTCTTATATCGACAGGTGTGTGGCGTTCCTAATCAAGTCCAATCAGTATAAGCAAACACAGCTGAATTCAAATGAGGTGTAGAACCATCTCAAGGATGATCAGAAGAAATGGACAGCACCTGAGGTAAATATATGAGTGTCACAGCAAAGGAATACTTAGGACCATGTGATATTTCAATTTTTCTTTTTTAATAAATCTGCAAACATGTCAACAATTCTGTGTTTTTTCTGTCAATATGGTGTGCTGTGCGTACATTAATGAGGAAAAAAAAAAACTTAAACGATTTTAGCAAATGGCTTCAATATAACAAAGAGTGAAAAATTTAAGGGGGTCTGAATACTTTCCGTACCCACTGTATATACCGGATCAACAATTTTTTATTTGTCTTCAACATTTACATACCATTCAAAATGTGATAATTGATTACAAATTACATAAATAAAAAAGAAAAAGTAATTTATTACCGTGATGGCCAAAAGCATTACTCCAGTTTAAGTGTAACGTGAGCCTCAGAAAATCATTGCTAATATGGTTTGCTGCTCAAGAAAACATTTCTGATTATTATCAATATTAAAACAGTTGAGCCGCTTAATATTTTTTGTGGAAACCTGTGATACACATTTTACAGGATGTTTTGATGAATAGAAATTTCAAACGGGATTCATTTAAAATAGAAATAACAAATTTGTAACCTCTTTGTAACATTAAGCATTTCGGTTACACCTTACTTTAAGGTGTCCTTGCTACAGTGTAATTATACAATTAGGTACTGAGTAATATTCATTATAACAACATGTACTTACTGAAGGTTTAGGATTAGGGTTTGTTTTAGCAGATAGTGATGTAATTATGACATAATGTGTGGTATGCCATTGATAAAGTACATTGTAAACAAGGACACCGTAAAAGTGTTACCAAAATTTCTGTTCTTACTGACCACAGACTTTTGAATGGAAGAGTAAATTGCAAGATATTCAAATAAATTTCAAGAAATTGTTATACCGCCTTTCATTTATTCTAAATTCAATTAAAACACATTTTGTATTACTGATTTACAGTATTACTATGGTTTTAATATAGATAACCACCACAGACAATGAGAATTACAAAAACAACTGTAAAATAAAAAACCTAAAGTGACGTAAAGTAACACGTCCGCGTGCATTACAGTTTGAGCTGAAATTTAGACATGTGTCTGTGAGATTCACCCATAAAATCTACCTCTAAATCTAAAACTTTTTACAACTGCAACTACACAAAAATACCTTCAGTTGTTGAGCTGGATGCCGACTCCTTCACCTCAAACTCTGCAATGTCTGTAACCATGGCAACAGCAATATATGGGAAACCTGTCCACAAGTGCCATCGGCAGAAATTTGAAGAGCCATGGCAATACAACCATTACCATTAACAAACACATTACAGTAAGCAAAAATTGGCCAGGCAGTGATTTGCAGGGTTTTTAAGTCTCAACACACTGCACAGGATTATGATTAAACTGCACATATTCAGCTAATAAAAGAATACATTCATAGCAATCATTCCTCTGGTCAGACTCTCTACACTCAGATGATTAAAAAAGCAGACCATTTTCTTTAAATATTTATGAAATTTGTCACAAAAAGGAATGGAGTTGTTAGTTATTCATAGCCTCTGCAGCAGAAACACCAAGCGTGCAATCAATGAGCTGATGGATGAGAGAGGCAAAACTTTGCAAGACGCTCATCACCTAGTCCATGCTAATGAAAACTCAAGTGTAGACACACATGCCCATGCGGACTTACGGAGACTGGGTGTAAGAGAAGGAGAATGTGTGTACCCTGAGAGAGCAGGCCAGGCAGGGACAGGCGACGGCTGAGCTCCGCCTCCTCCTCTCGGATGTCCCCCAGGCTGGAGCTTTTCTTCCCCTGTATGGGCTCCTCCTGACGGAGTCTCTCCTCTACTCGCTCACGGCCCTCTCCTGGAACCTGGAGCACAAAATAATTTGGTCAAACACATCACAGCTGGATCATTACTTTTCAGTCTCTTCCCAATAAAAGTGCTAAGAGTGAAAATGACATAGAAAATGTATTGGTTTGATGCTTAAGCAGATGTAATAAACATGTAAACAAACTGTATAAAAACTGAAAAACAACATTTACCCAGTAACCAATCACTTTTCTCAGAGAGAGAGCTTCGTATGTGGACACTACACGTTCCCCCACTGCAGAGGCACAGGACACCACCAAGTTGTTTAATGCGGAGCCCATTGGAGTCACAGACTGGGCAACCGGGATCAAGGGGTCAGAGGTGAAACGATCAGCACGGTCACTGGACAGCTATGATACGAAAGATATGAGAACTAGAATTGTGCATTTAGAAGCAATTAAACAATTTGATCTGTGATGGCTTGGAATAGTCAACTAGTTGGATAGTGATGGCAGGATAGTGATTTTAACTAAATAAACAAAAATCTAAATATTTTTAACTATAATATTTTACAGGGGAAGCTGTCAACTTCTCAAACAGGGTTTCAGCATGTCAACGAGCTAACAGTTAACTGTTTACATTAAATTTGGATACAGATATACAAATATATACACTACTGTTCAAAAATAAATTTTATTTATTATACCTTTATTCTGTGAAGATGCATTAAAAGTATTAACTAACTAAAAAAAAACTCAATTTAGTCCCGTAAAGTCGACTGAATTTAGCATCATTAGCATAGCCACACGCCGTTCAGGGGTTGGAGGTGCAATAAGATTTTTATTTCTTTTTAAGTCAAAAATGCAATAAATTGATTCCTAATGAGAGTAAAGGTGTTGATAATGTTACAAAACCTGTTGTTGACTTCTATCATAAGGAATACTGAAATAGGGTATCAGTTTTCACACATAAGAGCCCACAAGCATTTTTTAACTGGGACAGTAATAATATTAGAAGAAATGTTTTTCAGAACCAAAACAGCATATTAGAAGCTTTTGAAGAATCACGTGACACTGAAAAAGGCGTAAATTAATGCTGAAATTATTTTTCATTTTTTTTTATTTTTTTTTGTTATTTTAAATTGTAATTTAAATTGTCACACTATTACCGTTTTACTGTATTTTTTATCAAATAATTGCTGATCTTAGTTTTTGGTGTTTTATTATTAATATATTTAGACTCAATAGTATTGAATTTTAATATTGGTCTTTTATCAGTTATTGGCCATAACATGAAATTATTTATCAGCCAGAATTGTAATACTGTTACAGGTTTAATACCTCTAATAATTTTATAAAGTGAAAAAGTTCCAACTAAATATATAGAAAAGCTACAATTCATGTATATAAATCCAACAAAACTGGTGTTCATATATCAGCTTAATGCTTGCTGGACATTGTGTTTAAGACTAACCTGAGCAGAATGAAGCGTGCTGGGAGTCTTGGTGGTGTGCTCTGCCAGGGCATGATCAGAAAGTCTCTTAAGGTAGGCCTTCACTGCCTGCTCATCGGGATATGGGGAGGACTTCCCCCCTGTGGCTCTACAGCTGTCCGGCTCAGGGGTGTTGGTCTCTGAGGCTTCGACACAAACCTCTCCATTTGTGGCTGGAGCTTCAGGCTCTGCCGAGTATTCTATGGCTGGTTCTACAGGTTCTTGGCTAGATGCAGGAACCTGATTTTGGGGTTCAGAGGCAGGTATGCTCTCAGGAGGAGGAGCAAATTCAGGGTTGGTGCTGTAGGTGGGTGATTTTGGGATCTGAGCTGGCATGGATGGGCCAGGTTCTGTAGGAGACCTCTGATCTGGGCTGCCCTCTAATGCAGACTTGGCCTCACCGCTGTCTAGCTCAACACCTAGCGGACAGTGATGGCCGTCAGAGATAATAACGTGGTCCTCTTTGTCTGTCATAGTGTACAGCAGCTGATGGCACTGACCGCACTTGTCTTGTTTCCGAGGCTCTTGTGGAGGGGGAAGACAACGCACCAGAACCAGGCTGTGAGCAGCTCCACAGGCCACCTGCAACACATGCCTTCCAGCAAGGTGCTCTACCTTTTGGGGCTTCCAGACAGGAAATGTTGAAGTGTTCAGGCCCAGCTGGCACCCGCTACCCCAAGCCCAGACTTCATGCTTGGCTGAAAGAGCCAGAGTGTGCTGATCCCCACACGCCACCTCCAGGATCGGCACCGTCTGAGGGGGAGTGGCCACCGAGTTGAGCACACCCACAGGGGTGGGGTTAGGGATAACAGAGAGTCCTGATAGGCCACACTGGCCGTGAGCATTTTCTCCCCACATGTGCACTCCTCCATCTTCTGTCACGACTCCACTGTGGGCGGAGCCAGCAGTCACAAAAACAACACGTTGTTCGCTAAGAACCGCCTCCAAAACAGGCTCAGTCACTACTGATGATGTTTGGTTCTGTTTCCACGGCAGCTCGCCAAAGCTATAGACGTGTCCCCCTAAATATAGTATATAAATTGTGACATTTCTGGACTGCAATAATAATGAAAAATGTATGAGATACAATAGTCAATAAGTCTTTTCACAACCTTCTGTTTAAAGCAATGGTTTTCCACCAAGGGGCCCGTGCCAACTAGGGGAGATTAGTACACTTCCAAGTGGGCCACGGGATGACTTGATTATTTCAATTAATTATATTAAAATAATATAACTTAATTAACCCAAAATCAAGATGTATACTGAAATCATATTTATTTTTTCCCTCTCAAAAATGATTGGTTTTATTCAAGGATGTACAATTCTTGCACTTAGTTAGTTAATTAAATATTTCTAATCTCCAAGTTCGTCATAAAAAAAAGTAGTTTAAACCAATGCTGCGTTGTCATAATGAAGGGGCTAGTTCATAACCAAGCGAAAATTCTGTCATTACTACTTCACCCTATGTCCATTCAACCCTTAAGACCTTTGTTCATCTTTGGAACACAAATGAAGATATTTTTGATGAAATCCAAGAGCTTTCTAACCCTGCATAGACAGCAACACAACTGACACGTTCAAGGCCCAGAAATGTAGTAAGGACATCGTTAAAATAGTCCATGTGACATCAGTGGTTCAACCATAATTATGAAGATACAAGAATACATTTTGGCGCAAAGAAAAACAAAAAAAATAACTTGATTCAAACAAGTCTCTTGGACCAACCTCTGCAGGGGGGGGGGGGGGGGGGGGATGACGTTCTAGCATCATAGAATCCATCAATGGGTTAAGTTGGTCACATAGATTTGTTTATTACGAGCATACGCAGCAGTTTTGTCATCTACCATATTAAATGCTTGCGTGTTTTAAAGTGATTGGCTGTCGACATTTTTATCATTCATCAACTAAAAATAAGCATTCTGAAACACTGCAACAATATTGTTCCTCTGTGTAGTTATCTTTATTAGTTGTGTTGTTGACTTGCATATCTCACAGAATTAGAACAATTATTAAAACTTTTTATTACAATTACAACAATTATTAAAAGGCCTATATGGAGGCAGTCTTAAAGGTCACATATTTTACACCTTTCTGGAGTTTTATTTTAGGTTTTGATGTCCTTAAGAATATTTATTTGCGGTATAAGTACCATAAACCATCTCAATATATTTTTACAGCGCCTTTCTCAGGAGCTCTGCTGAGAACAGGTTGATTTTGGCCTGTCTAATTAATATTCATGAGCCTCTCTTCTGATTGGCCTGTTGTTTTCTGAGTGACGCACGGCCAGGCCAACCACAGGTAACTAGGGTCAGCCGACGTCACAGCGCTAGCTGGAGGCAGCAAAACAAAGGGGAAACTGGAGGCGGCCCATTCAAACCAGCGCAGATTCGGCTACATAAGGAGCTTAAAATATCATCTTGTTGTGATGTTGGGTGCCAGAATCGACGTAATACAGCCTTAAATTAGAAATTTTATCGCATATCTGCTGCCACTGCCAGACAAAAAACCGACAACAACTGTGGTTAAACGTGATAAAACGAGCAGACTGGACAGAAATGATCGTCAAAAATGCTCGCGTTTGCACCGCACACTTCTTATCAGAAAAGGTTCAATAAAGTATTGTCTTTTGCTGTTATGGGCGCGTCTACAGATTATGTTTCTTGCATCTCACGAGTCCAAACGGGGGGGGGGGGGGGGGGGGGGGGGGGGGGGGGGGGGGGGGGGGGACTAGTGTGTATGAAATAATGTCTGTGGCATGGGTGTGTAAAACAACAAACTGACTATTTATATATAATCATTTTTAATTGTATATACATTGTTGTGATTAATTGTGGCTGGAACAATAATGTAGCTGTAAAAATAGTTGCCTGCTGAAATTGAAATGTATATACATCTTCATCATGACTTGATAGACACGGTGAGATGCGATTCCCACTCATAGTAACAATCCTGTCAGTGGACATCCGTTGAGTGAGAGGTGTAACGTTACAGGTCGGCCTGATCTGGTTGGTGGTAAAGTTACCTTTCGACATGTTTCCGTGTGCGTTGTAGCAAATGCGGAAGGCGATGGTCTGGGGGTTGAGGGGGGACGGTGGGCGGTGCTCGGGGTGGTGACTGAAGGCGGTGACTGTGTAGTTCTGACGTCAACTTTTTACGGAAGTCACAACGGTTCGGGAAAAATCACAGCTACTTTTTGGGGGGGGGGGCAGGCTGCGGTGCATTTACTGTTGACTGACTGTTTTTGAATTATAGGTAGTTAGTTTAAATAGACCCTAGACCTCAGTTATCGTGAAAAAAGCCAGAAAAGTTCCGTTTTGACAATATGGGACCTTTAAGAGTCAAAAAGTATGAAAATCACTGTGAACATGAAACATTTTCAGCAGTTTTCTCGTGAAACAAATATCCAACAACACAAAATAAAAACTTTATTTATCATGTTGTTGTGTAGGCTGCCGGGTCACATTCACCCTTGAGAGCACTTCCATGTATGCAAATGTTATTGATCCCATCTCAATTATTTTTCATTTTAGGATAATTTGCCTAAAAATAAATTGCAAACGTAAAATGTCATTTAAAGTTAAACAGGTTTTGGAATGACATGAGAGTGAGTAATCGATGAGTAGTTATTTATGGGGGTGATCTATCCTCTTAAATCACTGTGCTACTTTTCTAAGACTTATCACAGCTGATGATGTCAGCTTGGCAAGGAAGATCATGTTATTACAGGGGCGGACTTACCCATTAGGCAAAAGTAGGCGAATGCCTTGGGCCCCCAAAAGCCAAGGCCCCCCTAAAATGCTTTTCATATAGGAGATGCGCATTAAGCGCTGACACGCGAACAGTTGCCGATTATGGTGTTTATTACCACGACAACCGTCTGAATTGAACGTGCTCTTTGTGTATCCTGCTTGAAGGAGATGAAAATAGGATGCATCTGAAGCTGTAATTAAATATTGAGAAACAGTGTGTATTATGTTTATAATTGTTTTAAATGCCGCTTACTCATGTATGAGAAAGTATAGAGGATGCAGTTACTTTTATTAATATCTTGGTGTAAAGTATAATTGCCGTTTCATTCTTTTTCAGTTTAATTTAATGTGCAATTAAAATAAATAAAAATTTAATTTATATTTTAAAGTTTAGAATTAGACAGTCTTTGCACACAGGCTTATGCTGATAACTCACCAGAGGACTTTCCTAGTCAATATAGGCTATATTTTTTCCACACTTTTCTCATTCTATATTTCTGACGTTCCAAAAGCGCCTCCTACTAGCAGAGAATGAATGTTCATTTTCAATAATCCAGTCTGTAGTTTTTGTTCAAGGAGAAAATCCAACCACATAACCCCGTTTTAAATTAATATAACAATTTATACGTCTGACGCAGCAATTGAGGTTATATTTGATAATTTATTTTGTTTTTGTGAAAACCTGTATCTCAATTGTAAATCAGTTGCTATTTCGTGGTCTACAACATGAAAGAAAGCCATTATAACATGTACATGAAAAATGTAGAAACATTGGACACAACTATGGGGCACCATTGTGCAGCAGCAAGCATCACACAAAAAAAGGAACCTCAAGGTTGATCTAGGAAAATGTGTGCAAATGTATAGGGCCCCATTCCTATATTTTGTCTAGGGCCCCCAATTCACTAAATCCGCCCCTGTTAATAAGCACAATAAGACCATGTAAATAGCATCCACTTTGATGTTGACTTTAAACTGTTAACAAAGAGCTCATCGAATACTAGTTTTTTTTTTATTCTACAGAGTTGCCCAGCCAAATTTGCATGTGTGAATAATAAATGTATTACCCTCTACTAGCAGAACGCCATGTCTAGCTCCCAGGGCAGCCTGGAGCACCGGCCGGGAGAGCAGCACCCTCTCTAGTGTGGTGCTGTAAGAATATCCCCTCCAGGTGTGGAGAAGTCCCCTCTCTCCAGAACCGTCCTCCTCACCACAACTACAAACACAGTGATGAATACACTCTTAGAAAAGTCATGAGACCAAAAAAACAAGAAATGTACAAATGCTGCATTGTTCAGCATTGCTGGCAGTCTGTCTTTGAACACACTCACCTTATCTGCTTCTCCATCTCTAAACGTTCCCCATCTCAGCTGTTGCGCTTGTCACTGTGGATGATTGTCCTGTGAGGGAACAGGTGATGCATGATTTCAGATTCTGAACGACAACAAAGGGTTCAACAATGACTCGTACTTTTAATCTCATTTTCATGAGACAATACTTCACAGAACTAGTCCTGAAGTGAGGTAATTCTGAGCATTTCTGTACCTAGGCTACATTTCTTTTTAGTTGTAAAATAAGAAAATGTAATGTTTTCGAGTCCAGAATTTGTGTCAAGCAAAGAGTCCTGACAAAGACTGACAGTGTAAACACACATTGATCAGGGCCAAAGGTGATGCAGAGCTGTGATGAAATCATCAGCTGAACTAATAAACAACAGATCTGGAATACTAGTGTCTAATAAATTCCCAAAATGCATATTAATAACTCCTTTCCTGAGTTGTTAATTAAAATACAAGCTGTCAAGCAGGTTTCGTTGGTAATAAATAAATGACATGCATTTAAGCAAAAGGAAAACACATTATGGTTCACGTATCAGATACAATATTCTGATTGATTACATTAGCGATCTAATAATATGAAACTACACGTCTGATGAGATTAAAGCACATCAAATGTAGAATTACATCCACGTCGACAGATGGGGATCATGTTAAATAACTGATGAATGACAAATATCACGGTAAAGTCTCTAGAAGACAGAAATATTTCGAATTTTCACTCTATTCTCTGCTTTAATATCACTCAAGCTAATAAATATGGTGCTTCGTTCATTCTTACCTCGATATGTCAGATTAAAGATCTCAGACAGACAGAAAGCGGATGACTCTTGGCCTAATATATCTTGTCAGCTTTTGAAACACCTAATCAGAAATGTAAAATAAGGCAGTGAGGAGAGCAGACATACAGCAGAGCGAAGCTCATGATGATTATGATGATGATAAATAATCGGATGTGTTGTTGTGGTGCTGTTGTGAGCGCTTCAACGGACGGAGAATCAGGAGGGACAGACACGAAAGAGTATTTACGCTTTCGCTTTTTCTACTAGGGCTGGTAGAGATGAGTTGGTTGACAGAAATGTTGAGCTGGTAAGCTAAATATGTTCTAGCTTACTAGTCCATATAAACTGTAAATTGAATTGCAGATTAATGATAGTAACTTAAATCCTGCCGTTGTCGTGTCGATAAAGCAATTGTTGTCTATCTATGTAACGTTAGGCTATTTTCTTAGCGAACGCAGTAAGCTAAATTACAAGTAAAATTATTACAAATCAGCATTTCACCCTGTCAGGATTTATTCTGCGATCATGATTATTCTTCTAAATATCCTAACAGTTAATTTATTATATAGGCTATATAACATAATTTTATAATTAAAGTATGTACAGTAGTGCGAATAATTTTTATGAGATTTGTTTTATATGCGAATAAAGTCAACTAATACATTTCAACTTTAAAAAACAAACAAATTCACCTTTAAATATATCACTAGGCGACTATATAGACACTTTGCGACGATATAAACAATAAAGCAGTTGAGATTTGCTATATATAGTATATTTGTCTATTTGTTTTGGGTCACACTTTAATTTAAGGTGTCCTTGTTACAGTGTAATTATATAGGCTATTTAAATACTGAGTAATATTAATTAACTACATGTACTTACTATATTAGGGTTAGGATTAGGGTTTGGCTTAAAGTTACTTGCATGTAATTACGCATAATTAATTATTATTATAATGGTAAGTGCATGTAAGGTGTAACAAGGACACCTTAAAATAAAGTGTTACCTTGTTTTGCTATGGTTAAAATGTCCCATCAGTCAGAAACCCGATTTATTCATTAATTTATTCCTTTTTTTAGAGAGAGAGGAGTGGAATTTTAAGCTACCATTTGTTTTCACACATACTGAGACACGCACACTTACATCCTCTGGGTGTTTTAGATGCACCAGGCTTTCAAAACAAGCCTGCAATCCATTGCCTCTCTTTATTTTTCAGCCAATTGGATGGTGGTTTGCAGAAGAATTCTGATTGGCCTGCGACCACACAAGCGGCAGTGGGTGCTGCAGGAGGCAGGAGAGCAACAGAAAGAGAGAGAGAGTGGTACAGAGAGACAGGAGGAGAGCTCAGAGTAATCGTAGGAGGACAGAGAAGGGAACTTGTGTCAGCGTGGGTGCTGAAGCTGGAGAATGACATGCTGGATAAAGGGGCAGCGATGATGTCCAGTACCACATTCAAAATGTCCAGGTCACAGTGAGAGCCTCCTGTCATAACAACACTAGTTCCATCAAGATCCATCAGAAGAAGCAGACAGCATGCAGAACCTCCGGCATGCAGCTTCTGAGGCTTTCCAGCGTCTCGGTAAGTGCATTTCAGCTGTATCTAAGAATATACAATCAGTATCAAAATCTGTCCTTAATAACGTGTGTTGATGTCTCATCACGTGGGAAGTAGAAATCGTGCATAATTAAAGAGATAAAACAACAATCTTCTTCATCCCCAGCATCTCTCAAACTGTAAATAACTTGATTCATGTGTGTACTCTGAGCTGCATATAATGGCTACATTTGCATTCTCATTTGTGCCTAAAATAGCATAATTAGATAATATTCTTTGTATTTGCGCTAATTTGTATTTGTTGGATCAGCTTTATGTAATTGAACAACATACACTGTTGCTTATAGTAAATTAAAAATGTAATTTATGTGAGAAGGTACTAGCCTACAAACCTTATAAACCTACCCTTCTCAAATCTGATGGTTTGATTGTCCTTGAAACAGCTTCTGACATCTATTTAAATTTCTAAAGAGACCATACCTTCCTGGGGGAAAAAAACTGTTTAAACCAGTCTAAGGTGGTCTGAGCTGGTTTAAGCTAGTTTATCTGGTCTCCCAGGCTGGCCAGTTGACAAAAGTCTGTTTTAAGAGTTATTATAGTTAACTAAAACTAAAACTATTAAAAGCATTTTTGGTAATTGAAATAAAGCTGAAATAAAATGCAATGTATGTGTATGTGTATGTGCAAATAATGTGCACTGGAAGACAAATAGCCCATGTATCCTTGTAGCAGAACATAGAGGATTCTGCTTGACCTGTGGATGCAAAACACAGCAATTATTTTATCCCTGGTTTACTGCATGGCAGAAGTGAGATTTTGTTGTGATGGAGGAGGGAAGGGCAGGTTCCTGTAGGTGAGAGGAAAGCAGCTTGCAACAACATCTGTGTCCATCTCTTGAGAGGCAGGAGGCCTGAGAGCGAAGATAACTATGTGTGTTATGTGTGAAAAAAGAAGGCACTAGTGAAAGTCATTGACTTTAATATATCGCACTAGTGGTACATCTGACACTGGCTATTTCTGGACATGTGTTTAAGCACTTTTCCTCACCATCAATGAAAGTAGCCCATTACTGTCTTGTAAGCAGTCAACAAGGCTGCATTTTTCTTAGAACTGAATGCAAAAAAAAAATGCATTTGGTTGCTGTAATATAAGTGTATATATGCTATATATTTATATATATATACTAGATAGTTATTGATTAATTGTATATTTAATTGGTCATGCTAATTTATTACATTTTTCACATTTAGATTATTTTTGGCATCATCTAATTCTAAGTTAATCTTTAAAAACACTTTTCTGCAAGTTCTTGCATGTCTTAGTGTGAAATCAGTTTCCTTGTGATTATTTCCTTAATTCTGTGGGCCACTTTCTTTTCTTGGTGTGTTTTTTTAATCTTCTTTTCTTTTTTAAATCTGAACTCATAATCATGGTCTGGTTTTAAGACCCCATGAAATGGCTTGATAAAGTCCTGTGTTGACATATTTCCTGTTGAAACAAGAAGTTGGGGTGGGTTATATCAAAAGGTTTGTCACTTTTTTAATATTTAATATTTTAAATGTATTATTTGCTTTGGCTACTCAGAGGCAGGATGGTAATTCTCAATTTCTACATAGAGATCATTTTTGGGCTGAAATTATTTGTATGTTCCATTTTTGGTCTGTTTTCCCAGCAGAGAAAGCCTATGTTTTTAAATCCACATTTCTAAATACCCTAGCTTATGGATGGTCTCAAAGCTGACAGACATTTATTGTGGTCTTTAACTTGACTCGTTTACCTGAGCTGATTTATCTGAGTTTCTTGGCCTTCATCCAACCAGTCACTGCACTTGTCTGTTTTTGAGTGATGGGTGGCTGGCAACATACTAAACAGCACTTACTGCTGTACACACTGCTCACAGAATACTGATCAGCAACGAGAGAGAGAGAGAAGGAGGGAAAACATGGAGAGTTGGCAACAGAATGCAGAACAGTAAGAAAGAATGTCAAGTGGTGATGAAGGAGGGAACGATCTTGATGGAATAAGGAAAGATACCCGTGCAGAGACAGAAAGAGTGGAGTGTAGAGATGGATGAGAGGATGAAAACAGAGAGCGGGAAGCCGTGATGCATCTGAGCATGAGTTATGAGCTCTCTTAGCCCTCCCTTATCCTGACTCATAAATATCTGTGCAGACAGACAGAGAGAAGGGAAAAAATGCTCGGGGGGGAAGCAGAAACACACAGAGACAGCAGCGATCACTGGTCGACACACAAGGACAAACAAAAATATACTCTTCACCGTGTAACCTGTGTGATTGACATTTTATAATATGAGGCATACTTTTCAATAACATTTGTGCATAAGAAATGCATATACATTTCAACCAAAAATTTGAATTGCCTGAAAATGTACTCACCATCAGGCCGTCCAAGATGTAGATGAGTTTTTTCTTCATCAGAACAGGTTTCTAGTAACTTACCAATACATCACATGCTCACCAGTGGATCCTCTGCAGTGAATGGGTGCCGTCAGAATGAGAGTCCAAACAGCTGATTAATACATCACAATACTCCACAAGTAATCAACATGAATTTGTAATAAATCCATTATTCACACATTTAACTTCAAACCGTTAATAATATACCATATATACCATAATGTTTTTATCAGCTGTTTGGACTCTCATTCTGACGGCACCCATTTACTGCAGCGATCCATTGGCGAGCAAGTGATGTAATGCTACATTTCTCTTTTCTGATGAACAAACAAACTACATTTTGGATGGCTTGTCGGGTGAGTAAATTTTCATCAGATTTCATTTTTTGGGTGAACTATTCCTTTAAGTATTAGAAATAATGCTTCCCTTGGCATGTATTTCTAATAAATACATTTTTGATTAGATGCTTGATGTGAAACGGACTCCATATAACCTCCTAGAATCATATAGCAGGTTTTGGTTAATGGTGACTGGTCACCTGGATGATGACCTTTCTTCCCTGTCAAGGACGACACTAATCAGATGGCAGCAGAGCTCCTCAGAGTGACACCTTCAGCAGTGCCAAAAAGAGATTTTAGTAAATTAGATCTGGAACGATCCAACAGAGACATACAGTCTTCTGGGTCAACTTACAGGGCTTTGTAATTCAATCACCTAATGGGATATAGTTATATCAACATTAATGCAATCAACTATAGCCTTTAATGAAATCCATTGTATATCACAATCATAATAACTACTTTGGTATTAGTCTTTCAGAAAACCGCAGCCATCTCTGCAGTGGGATTTATCATTCTAGTGTTAAAGAACAGTTCTTTTAAAACACTTTCTTCTTAACAGAGAAGTTCTGTATAGTATTTGACATGGTAAAAGGTACTGGACAGTTTTAGGGCAGAACTGTCTTCCTGGTGTCTCACTGAGCCTTAACTCACGAAGATGGGCTTATTTTTTATATTCCCTCGATCTTTTGCCTAAACAGAGTTCATTTCATTGTGACTGACTGTCAGAATAGATCTAATCACGCATTACATAGCAGATGCACTCCGCCTCTTAGAGACACTTTTCAAATATATATCACCAAAATGGACGTTTTAATAGCCGAGCACTGTTTTACAGAGCTGGGATTGTGGGGTCTTTCTCTTCCTCTCTTTGTCCGTTCCTCTCTCTCTGATCCTGTTTAGTGTTGTATTTGCTGCTAAAATTTAAATGAAGGTGAAGGGTAAATCTCAGACCCCCTGTACACAGCCACCTGCTCCTGTTCGCCTCTCCGTCAGGAGCTTAAACACTGAGCGTGACTCACCTTGTAACTGCTGTATCAAACCACACACACACACACACACACACACACAGTTACATACTGAGAATTCTGGAGTATTATGTGTTCTTCAATCTTGGTCTATAAAGCTTTTTCATTTATTAAATAGAAAGTGTTTATTCAATATAATTACTATCATGATTATTGTATATTATATTTATATTGTACTTCATTTAAATATTTGGTATAGTCTTTAACTAACTACTTTGCGTTTTTACTTATTTATACTTTTTTTGAAAAATCCTTCATGTAATTACATCTGTTATTAATATCTGTAATTACATCTATAATTATACTAGTGCCTTTGTATGATATATGATTGATACGCACACAACACACACACACTCTCTTTCTCTCATCTGACATAATAGTAGTAGGATTGCTTTCATTTTTCACTGTATCCAAGTGCTTTTCCTATAAAAAAGTTCTTATAAATATCATTATAAAACCATTACAAACACACCAAAAGCCGTTTATCACACATGAAGCGTATTGCAGTGAATACTATATTTTATTAATCCGTTGTATTAAATGAGAGTAATGCACGTAAATGTAGTCAATATGATTAAATATGTAATATTATTATAATTTGTATTTCATTTGTATTTAGGTTATGTTTTTGTTATACATTAAATTTGGTTCATTTATGTATTTATTTTGTATACTTATAGTTTATTTAATTTATATTTAATTTAGATTATATGTAATCATATTTTAATATTAATATATATATACTGTAGGTGTTATATAAAATGTTATAAAATATTATTTAAATTCATAAATGAAGTACAAATCGTATGTCATTTATAATTATATCATAAGATTATAATATATCATTCTTTTTAATACACTTACATGTATGAGAGAGAGAGAGAGTTTTTTTTCAGTGTATCAGGCCCTTTCCTTTGTAAAGTTGTTTAAATATCTTTATGAAACCATTACAAACAGTCAAACCATTTCTCACACATGAAGTGTACTGCAGCAAACCCTGTGTATCTGGCCATTTAAAGTGTTGTGGTCCATCTAAACTGCTATTTTATGTTTTACAGGGTTAAAACAAAGACATCTGGGCTATGAGGAGGTAAGAACATTTGACATGACATTGCACAACATATTATAAGCACAAACAAACATCCCTTCACCCACAGAGACAGGACAGATGACAGCTGGAGGCGGAAGAGAGAAATACAGCACTACCCCCTAATGGGGGTGAAAAAGAGAGAGAGAGAGCTAGGAAAGAGTATGCAGCACTGCCCTCTACTGGGGGGAAAGAAAGAGAAGCTGTGTTTGGAATGGCATACTGTTCTTACTTGTTCCACAATGTATAGTATGCACACAAATTGAATATTTTCTTTAGGCACAGAATACACAGGTAACCCACTATCTTTGCTAAAATATGCAGTATAAACAGAGCCAATAGATCTATAACCAAACTGGTGCACAATAACCATTTTCATTTTGATGAACGTGACAACAATATGTTGTTTTACATATAATTTTGCAGTATACAGTAAATAGAGCACAGAATTCAGTAAATAGTAAGCTAGTATTTTCTTAGAGAGAGGCAGCACAGCAGCGCACAACATTCGGTCCCCCTGTCAGTAATTGGTGTCTTATTCCAGGCTCAATCAAGCATGTCCCATCTGGACACAGTCCAGATAGCCAGAGACAATAAAGAATAGAGAAAACATCCATCAAGCTCTTTCTCTCTCTACAGTTACACTCCAGCAATCCTAGTAGCCTACAAGTCATGACCAGACTCACCAGACCACGTGAAAACAGACATGCAGACACACATCTATCTATCATATACAGTATATATAAGACATACTGTTATATTTATATACTATGCTAACTTATATACTATAAGTTACTGTATATTTTTGATCAAACAAATGCAGCCTTGTTGAACATAAAACTTATGTTCTCTTACTTCCTGATCCAAAACATTTGAATGGTAGTTCATGTAATATAACTTAATAAAAATATGGGTGCAAAATAAGATTTTATCTACAGATTTTAGCCAGTCAAGAACAGCCCATCTTAGACAGAGATGAGCCATATTGTGTGAACAGAGTAATTCACCAATTCACCTCAGTCTGATGAGAAACGTCTTTATTAAGTCTGAAAACTGCCATAATAGTATGCCACAGTATTATGAATTCTCTCTCATTTACATTCTTTTATTCTCTCTTGTTCTCTTATTTCTCTCTCACAATCACCATTTCTCACTGTCCGCCCCATCATGCTTTTCTCTCCTGCAGTTGAATGGATGCATTTGTTCCCCTTAGCAAATATAACACGGCTGTTTGTGTTTAGCTCTCATGGATGGGAGATGGAGTCATAAGACCAGGCCTGCAGACACACACACACACACACACTTTCCCATGCAAGTCATATGAGTTATACGGCTTAATCAGAGAAAGTGAGAGTGAGTGAGAGAGGAGAAGATTTGGAGATGGAGGATTTCCTGTGGAGAATGCGGGTCTGTGCGTCTTTGAGCTTGAGGAGATGTTGTTGGTGTTGTGGAGATAAAAGAAATGAAGTCAGAAGGGAAGAAAAAGAAGAAATGTTTGAGATGAGAGTGGAAGAGATAAAAGAAGCAATGATAACGGAAGAAAAAACATCAAAAACTTGGAGTGTGTCCTCCCTCCCAGTCGCTGAGGTCAGATGGGTGTGCTTGTGTGTGTGTGTGTGTGTGTGTTGTGTGTGTGTGTGTGTGTGAGAGAGTGTGTTTGACATCAAACAGCGCTATATGATGATGTCTTACAATAACAATGACATTTCTAGCGTTACAGAAGAATGTCTCATAAAAATGCCTTTAACTTTGTAATGTCATTGAGAAATAGGTCTGGTTTTGAATACTGTATCATGTAGTGTTAAAGGGTTACACTTTTTTAGCATTTCTAACTATTTTAGTGTTCTTGTGTCGCTTCCAAGAAAATACTGAGAGTCGAATGTAATGTATTTGATGGAAGGGAAACCGTTTTAGTTCCAGCTGATCTGAAGTTATGATTGTCTGGTTACAGTACATTCTGTAGAACTCCAGAGTCCATTCTGAGAGTGTCAGCTGTCCCTGTGTGCGATGAAAACACTCAAATGAACAGAATTTAGGCAACGAGACAGAAATAGGGAACATTAGAGCTAAAAGGACTTCTGTGTCAGGACATTCTGACATCATCTGCTGTACAACTTCGTGTGCTGTTGTTATCCTTACAAAAATATAACTATAGTTCCTGCCAAAATACCATTTCACTTAATTAAATTCAACATTTTGAAAGGTTTTTACACAGTTTGAAGGTGCTCTCCATTTTGCCCAATTTTTTTTTAACATCGATGGAATTGTGAATCAGTAAATGTAGACCTTACTTCTTTCTTTCTTTCTTTCTTTTAATGTTAACACATAATTTGCTTTTATAGAAGCTACAGCACCACACAAAGTTATGAGTTTGAAAGACTATGTGTACCACAAAAAAGATGCAAAAAAAGAAAAAGCAAGCAAGAAAAAGTCTCTCATGCTCAGCAAAGCTGCATTTGTTTGTAATACAGTAAATTGGTAATATATTAAAAGGTACAATATAATATATCTATATTATTTCTGTTATTTTCATTTATTCCAGTGATTACCAAGGTGAATTTTCAGCAGCCAAATTACTCCAGTCTTCAGTGTCACATGATCCTTGAGAAATTATTATAATATGCTGAGTTGGTGATCAAGAAACATTTCTTATTAATATCAAATTTGAAAACATTTCTGCTGCTTAAATTTTTTGTGGAAACTGATTAATTTTTTCAGGATTTACTGACGAATAAATTCAAATAACAGCATTTATTTTAAAGAGAAAGCTTATGTAACGTTATAAATGTTTTACTTACTTTTGATCAGTTTTACTGCATGTCAATGCATTTAATTTCTTTAAACAGTAGTGAGTGTGTGTGTGTGTGTGTATGTGTAAAGCACTTTAGGATTCAGAGCTTCAGCGCTGGTGTAAAACCCTGAAGCCACATATGCATGAAAATGAGGACACGGTTCACACTTGTACGCACACAGACAGGTGTGATGGATACAGTAGGATGGCTGTATCAGCAAAACAAGGTGTAATAACATCGCACACTGTATCTGATATAGATCAAACCATGCCGGTGTGTTTCTCTGTCTTTGTCTCTGCTTTCAGCTGGGTGAGCTGGACGGGGTGGAGAAACCACAGCCGCACTGGTTTCACACGCTGCAGGTGCGACGGCTCAGAGTTCAGAGGGGCCGCAGTAACAGCGATCCTATGGGAGGAAAGAGCTTCCAGCAAGAGTTCCAGTGGGTGAGGAACACACAGATACAACTCAGACACACAACAAGAGGTTCAATCATAGATACACATAGATAAACAAACAATGCACAGTCTTGAGGAATGTTACTTTTAACAGTAACAATTTGTAATACATGACTTACTATAAACTGTAAATTTGTCACATTGTTTTTTACGTAAAGTAATGTTAACCCTATAAGCCTTATTGATAGTTTATACTTTTTTTTAGCAAATAAAAGACCTTTTAGTATAATTGTAAAAATGTCCATCTTCAGGTCGGGTATTTGCGTTTTTAAGATGAACATTTATTAGACTGAAGCAACTTGGGTTTACTTGTTAAAATGTATGTATTAAATATGATACAACATACTTTGAGGGATGTTTACTCGTATATTTCTCAATCATCACTGTATTGCCCCCCACAATAAAAGCTACAGAGCTTTGATCATAAAATTGAGGATTTAAATATCATCTTACCAAGACATATTATTGGGAGATATAAAGTGACAACTGATATTTATATGCATTTTTTGTAAGTAGTCTGCCACTGTTATAAACATCTCATTGAGTACAATAAAACAAGCTATCAGAATTTCATCTTACTTTTTGGCCATAGCATCTGCACAAAATAGCATATTTTGGCTCAATTTGGAAGTATGAGTGCCTTATTCTAAAGATATCATACTGTAATATGAGCCATAAAAACCTGATCTATCAAATATATTCAAACTATATATATGTCTGAATGTACAATAAAATGTTCCTTTAAAAAATTTATTTTTCTGACTATTTTTATTTGTATTTATTTTTTTTTAGGCTTTACAGGGTTAAATACTTTTGTGCTATATTTTCTCAGCTGTCTCACTTTGTAAGTGGAAGCACCATGTTTGGCTTGCAGATTTTTTTTACTTTGGAATTGCTCTTTTTTGCTATTTTTTTTTTGAGTTTGCATAGAATGATAAAGGCTGCAACATGAAAAGGTGACTTTCCCAAATTTGTAATGTAGCAGAAGTGTATTTACTCAAGAATCTTAGAGTTTTTTTTAAGCTAATTGCTTTCAGTTAAAAATGTATGGCGGTTACACCAAAAAAGGTCTATAATAGCTACCTGTCATTTGTTTCAATGGCAGTTGCTTGGCTGGCAAAATAACAGCGTGTGCATTTCATTCACAGAAAACTGGCCTGCAGTTTGGGAATGCAACATCTTATCTAAATCTTGAAAAACTCGGAGAGGGCACATATGCCACAGTGTACAAAGGAATTAGCAGGTTAGTAGTCATATGCCGATACTCATAGACACACTCGAAACAGTGTTATTTATAGAACTCACTTAGATGTTGCCATGTTGGCAAGATTAATGTTTTATGGCAGTATTCAGTTAGCAAGCACATTATTCAGATACACCACCCTGGGGCTTTGTTCTTCTGTATAATAGACAGCAAATGATTCTTTTCATTGCCTCCCTGTAGGCATTCCTTGAGTTCTTCTATGGCAGCTTGTTTTACATGGATTAATTTTATAAGGTCATCCTGCAACATATGGATAGCCGCCTGAGGCTTACACTGAGAGGCAGTTTGATGTTGCTGCACGACAACCAATGTTTTGTAATAAGAAACAGCTGTCTTAGGATAGAAAGCTTTATATTAAGTAAAATGTTTGCTTATTTATGTGATTAAAGGAACAATGTTACCCCACTTAAATTTAAAGGGATAGTTCACCCAAAAATGAAAATTTGAGGTTTATCTGCTTACTCCCAGGGCATCCAAGATGTTGGTGACTTTGTTTCTTCAGTAGAACACAAACGAAGATTTTTAACTCAAAACGTTGCTGTCTGTCAGTCATATAATGGAAGTGAATAAGAATCACGGCTTTGAGAGTAAAAAAAACATACTCAAATAAAACCAAATTAAACCCTGCGGCTCATGACGATACATTGATGTGTAAAGACACGAAACGATCAGTCTGTGCAAGAAACTGAACAGTATTTATATCGTTTTTTTACCTCTGATTATTGCATTAGTGCATTACCGCCACCTATCTCTCAAATGGACCATTGACACTCCTAAATGAGATTGTAGATAGAGTGTCAATGGTCCATTTGAGAGATAGGTGGCGGTAATGCACTTATAAGTCTGCGATCTGCCGTAAAGCAAGAAGAAGAAGAAGACGCGTCACGCGCAGGCTGTTGAGAACGCGCTCAGGACAGTTTGGACATTGCGGTGAATCAGAGGTAAACAATTATATAAATACTGTTCAGTTTCTTTCAGACCGATCGTTTCATGTCTTTACACATCAATGTATCGTCACGAGCCGCAGGGTTTAATTTGGTTTTGTTTGTGTATGTTTTTTTGACTCTCAAAGCCGTGATTCCCATTCACTTCCATTATAATACTGACAGACTGCAACGGTTTGTGTTTAAAATCTTCGTTTGTGTTCTACTGAAGAAACAAAGTCACCTACATCTTGGATGCCCTGGGGGTAAGCAGATAAACATCACATTTTTGGGTGAACTATCCCTTTAAATGATTTTGGAATACACAATTTTTGAATATCCACAGCGAGTGGATTTAGTTTCCATAAATGGCATCATAAATGTAACCACTACTAAACACCACCAGATGATTCAAATGATAAACAAGATGATAGACTTTCCAAGACCCATAAAATTGCAGATTTATTTTTTTGTGTTGCATTATTTCCTATTGAAACAGGAAGTAGGGTGGGACACATCAAAGTGCTTGCCCCTTAGTTTTAAATAGCCAATAGGCTTTAATTTACAGACATGAATTATGATTTGCAATGTGCTATTGCTAGTCCTAGGCAGGTGTCATTTGATCAAGGGGACATTGTCTTCACATTTAAAAAAAATAGAAGAGAAAGACTTTACATTTTATTTTCTACATGTTAAATTTGTCAGGAATAAACTAGCATATAAATAACCTTATAATCAATAGTCAAAACTCCAAATTTGATTGCATAATGTCTTTAAAAGGGAGAGCTTGTGATGGTGTTTATTCTCCAGAAAGCAGAGGTCAGCTTAACTGTTTTCAGATGCATGTTTGTGGATTATGCTGAGGTTTTTCTGTCTTTGTGACAGGATAAACGGTCATCTTGTGGCTTTAAAGGTGATTCACATGAAAACTGAGGAAGGAATTCCATTCACAGCTATTAGAGAAGGTACTGCAACAGCACAACACACACACACACACAGACAAGAATCAAAGTGCTTATATATATGAAGTATATATTCAAGAAGTGTCCATCACATATAGATGTATGTCATTAAAAAATATGAATAGTGGAGTTGTGCATTAACAAATCGTTTTTACTTATGTTCATATTTTTATTTTTA
The DNA here is from genome assembly GCA_018155175.1 of Sinocyclocheilus anophthalmus. NCBI lineage: Eukaryota > Metazoa > Chordata > Actinopteri > Cypriniformes > Cyprinidae > Sinocyclocheilus > Sinocyclocheilus anophthalmus. Next base: position 738,068 of record JADLZN010011089.1, read on the forward strand.
GATGTTATATTTCTATGTTCTGACAAACTACTGTTCAAAAGTTTGGGGTCAGATTTTTTTTTATTTTAAGGAAATTAATACTTTTATTCAGCAAGGACACATTTAATTTATAACAAAGACATTTATAATACAAAAGATTTCTATTTCAAATCAATTCTGCACTTTTGAACCTTGAAAAACCACTGTATTCAGTCTTGATAATATTACGTGTTATTGCACACCATATCGGCATTAGAATGATGTCTGAAGAATCATGTGACATTGAAGACTAGAGTAATGGCTGCTGAAAAATAAATTGCATTTTAAAATATATTAAAATAGAAAACAGAAAATCAGAAATTGTAATAATATTTCACTATATTACAGTTTTTTTATGGAAAAATGAGCAAGGCTAGATGTGTGATTGTCCTGCACTTGTTGATGCTGTATGCCTATTTTATTTGTGATTATTCCCAGCCTCCTTGTTAAAGGGCCTTAAACATGCCAACATCGTCTTGCTTCACGACATCATCCACACGCAAGAGTCTCTCACTTTTGTCTTTGAGTATGTGGTGAGTCTGATGCTGGCAATCACCTTCCAAGATTATTTTGTTTATTTTGTCTGTCAAATTTTACATCTCTTTCCCTCTCAGCAAACAGATTTGGCTCAATACATGATTCAGCATCCTGGCGGTCTTCACTCGTACAACATTAGGGTAAACAAACACATGACTGCGTAAAAAATACACAAGGTCAGAAATAATGAGCCGGCTTTCTCACGCTCAATCTGTTTCCTCAGCTCTTTATGTTTCAGTTGCTGCGAGGATTGTCTTACATTCACAGCAGAAGAATTCTGCATCGAGACCTCAAACCTCAGAATTTGCTCATCAGTTATTTGGGGGAGCTCAAATTAGCTGATTTTGGTAGTTTCACTTATGCAAACACTAACATGCCTACTAATATGCTCTATCGTGGATTCTAAACCATGGTGGGCCTCTTATTGCTTCAGGTCTGGCCCGATCTATGTCCATACCATGCCAAACATACTCAGCCAAGGTCGTGACTTTATGGTACCGCCCGCCAGATGTTCTCATGGGCTCCACTGATTACTCCACAGCCCTGGACATCTGGTGAGTCCTTGTACACATACACACACACGCAAACATATTCATTCTTCTTAGAAAGATTCATAATAGTGAGAGCAACAGATGCAATTCTTTGAAAATTTCCGCCTTCAGCTTAATGCTTTTTGCCAGTTTGCCATTCTTGTCAGTTTAAGCATTCAAGTGATTTTAAACTTTTCAAGCGCAAGATGATGAGAAAGAGAAGTCAATTCGCATATTGTATATAGTTCAAAAATAGTTTGTAAATAGTTAAAAATAGTTTACAATCTGATGTGTGCATGTCCGTGCATTTGGTCTTAAAGTGACAGCCACTTAATATACCTACTGCTGTCTGTGTAATTAATGTTAATTAAAGAACAAAAGAAACATTTATATGTTTATATGTTATATAAATACACACACATACATGTATATATTAAGATGTATATTTAATATATTATGTTAGTATAATATTAATCATATATAAATTTATATGTACTTTTAGATATTTCTTACATTTTTGTTTATTTTACTTATTAGTGCTATTGCTAGTAATTTGTTGAAGACTGTTTACTCATCTTTATCTAACATTATTTATTATAAAACTAGGTTACATGGGTCAAACAAAATGAAAACAATAATAGACAATAGCAGTTTTTTTGTGTGAAAATTTTAAACCAAATTTGGAAAATCTGAATGAGTAGAAAAATCCTTAGTGTTCATCCTGTATTGTAATTTACTGGCACATGATAAACATTTACATATTTGTCTACAGAACTTTTGGATTTATATATTTTACCACTTAAGAAACAAAATTGATGTTCTTTGTGTTTAATTTTGAGAATCTATTGCATATTAAAATGGTATGTTGCAACTGAAATGAAACAGATATGTATATATGTCTGACAGATATGTATATATGTTGATGTTTAGGGGAGCTGGTTGCATTTTTATCGAGATGCTACAGGGGTCACCAGCATTTCCTGGAGTAGCTGATGTATTTGAGCAGCTGCTGAAGATTTGGGCTGTGAGTCTGTTTGTGAGAATGTACTAGAATTGTGTGAGATTTCTCTTCTATCCATTTATTTATCCTCCTCTCCTCCCGTTATTCATCTCTCCTCTTCTTTCCTTCTGAGGTCCTCGGGGTCCCGACCGAGGAGAGCTGGCCAGGTGTCAGTGATCTGCCAAACTATAAACCAGGTGTGTTCAAAATCCTTCTTTCATCTGTCTCTGTACTGTAATCTCACAGATGTGTCCGCTATGAAAGGTGATTTCCTGCCTCAGCACAGATTTGTCTCAGTCATTAAACGCATGCGTCTGTGTTAGTTACATAAAAATGTACTTAATGTGTGAACATCTAAATTAACTGGTTTTGTTTAAGTCAAAGGAATAATTTAATTTAAATTGAATAAACTTGACAAAATTATGTTATAGCAATTAAAGTAATTTTAGGGGGTTAGATCAAGAAGAAATATGGTCTTAAAGGGTTAGTTCCCCTAAAAATGACTTGTTCTGTCATCCATTTTAACTATACAAAAATGATGTTTGGATTATGGATGTTATCATTGTATAAATCATAGCTCTCAACAAAGCTCAGGTCAACTGCTACGGTATTAGACTTGCCAAATGCAGATGCATCGTGCAATTCATCAAAGCCATTCATTCTTGCATGCCTCATCTCATATTGTCTCATTAAGATTGTAAATATAGCTGCAAATCATACAGGCAGTTTTTATGGTTCCTTTTAGAGCAGTGGTTCTCAAATATTTGGACCCAAATACTTCTAACTGACACACAAAAACATCGAATAAGGCCCCATGACTTTTCCAGTTGTTCATGATTTACTGGATAAAGATTTTTAAAAATGTTTTTACCCAATTTCTATTTGATAGAAAAGGTTAGATCTTGAAACTAGAAAAATGCTAATTAATTATAAAAATGCCAATGGAGTTATAAGATTTTATTCCATTTTTTTATTTGAAGGTCTAGACATTTAAACTTTTAAAATAAGGTTACCTAATGTATTAAGGGTTTCTAAGGACCCTGGTGAAAAGACGGGAAAAAATAATGGAATTAGGTAAAAGAATATAGTGATTTACTGGTTTAGCAATTTTAATTGCTTGTTTTAGCTTATTTAAATTATTTTAAAATAATCTTGGGACTCCTTGAAGTTTGTTAAGACCCCGTTGGAACCATAGTTTTGAGGAATAAAAAACGATTATATTGGTTACCATATGGTAGATATGTTTTATGAATAGAATTTATCTTATTTTAAATTATTTAAAAATAATCTTGGGCCTCCTTGAAGTTTGCTAAGACCCCGTTTGAGAACCATAGTTTTGAGGAATAAAAACGATATCTTGGTACCATATTGGTAGATATGTTTTATTAATAGATATTGGATCTATAACAGACAATTTACTTGTGCATGCCCATTTCTTCATTTTTTTATTTCGATTTTTTTATTTGCCACTAACGCTCACATAAAGTTAATCTTTAAAATGCACTTGTATAATTTAAAATGATGGGTTTTAGTTTTTTTTTTTGTGGGGGGGGGTGTTTTAATTATAATATATTTGGACAGGATGTATAGATTTGTAATATCAGCCATTTATATGTTATCAACTATAACATATACAATACAAGAACCAGAGTTTTGAGGAATAAAAACTATATCTTGGTATTGGTAGATATGTTTTATTTATAGATATTGAATTTACTTGTGCATGGCCATTTCCAGGCGCAATTCATTTTTAATTTTTTTTTATTTAAGTAAATTTTTTTTAGATTGCATTTGTCACTAACGCTCATATAAAGTTAATCCTTAAAATTCGCTTGTATCATTTAAAATGATGTTGTTGTTTTTTTGTTGTTTTTTGGTGTTTTAATTATAATATATTTGGACAGAATGTATAGACTTTTGATATTGGCCATTTATATGTTATCAGCTATAACATATACAATGCAATAATATGTTATTCACATAGTATGTTATTTTTATTTTTTTATAACAACCGTTAAAAAGACTTCCATTAATTAATTGAATGTGCAAGACTTACAGTGTCAGGTGAATCCAATTATTTTAGCTGTACAAAAACCGTTCTTTATGCTGTTTGATGTTGCAAACTGTTATTTGTTATCATATAATTTAAATGTATTATCTTAATCATAAACACACTTTGTTATTTGTCAAGTTATTTACCTATAGGAGCTAATAAATCATAAGTCTCGCACATTCCCATGAAAATTGCTTACGTTTGTGTTGTAAAAGATAAGGCGTATTATGCTCCAAAATATCATGTTTCTTCCATGTAAATTTTTATAGTCATAAGTAAATAATGAGAGAATTGTAATTTTGTTAGTGAACTTTTCCTGCACATGCTGATTTTTTCACATGATGTTATTTTTAAACATCCAGTAAATACGCATGTACCCATACATTTAGAATTAGAACGACACATAGACACTGTCATCTGTATGCACTGCGTGTGTGCTTGGCAATGTGTGGGTGTAAACTTGTTGCCAAGGGCCTGTCGTTTTAATAACATGCAGTCATACAAACAGAAAATGGCTAGAGCAAATTCACAGAGTTGTGCTGAAGCTGTGTTTCCAGTATAAATTATTTTGTGTGTATAGGTGTTCTGTTAGCGGTTGTGTTGGCCATGAGTTGACTTGACACCTTTGAGTCCGACACAAACACACACCTTCACACACTCATGCAGGAAGGGGGTTGATGTCTTTCCATTGCAGTCCTGGAAATAAAGTGCAGACTCATTACACAGGTGCACAAATGAGCAATGTGAGGTGGCTTTGGGAAATATGCCTCGTTTAGAGTGTGTGGGCACTGATGGAGATGGTGTGTGTGTGGTAGGTAAACTGCTGGCAGGCCTTGCCTGCTGTGTTTCTCCATGAATCTGGGTTTACCCAAGCCCCAGGCTGCTCTGTATGTGTGTGTACTGTGTGTTGGAGAGAAGCTACCTGAACCTGCTGTGGTCTCTCAGGTATATCCAGGTGTGCTGAAGCATAAGTGTGGCCTCAGGTCTCAGCCAAGAATGACCGGGTGGCCCGTGACCACAGACACTGACAGAAGGACACTCATAATAAAGCTTCTTCAAACCATCTTTATAGCATTTTTACTATTATAGGGTTCTTTATAGTGGTTAGAATTTTTCTTTGGATGTTACAAAAATGTGTAGTTTACCCAAAAATGGAAATTCTATCTCCCTGTCTCAAACAAAAAAGCAGTTATTATAGTATTATTTATATACAATTATATAGGGGTGGGTAATATGATATTTAACCACATGAGTAATTTTATTATATACGTATATCACAATATTGTTGTTTTTGTTTTTTATACTAAATGTATTAAAAATAAGAACAAAGATGCAAATTATAAACAATAGGACAAAGACAATATAAGCAACACTTTATATCATGTGTGACCCTAGAGCACAAAACCAGTCTTAAAGGGTTAGTTCACCCACAAATGAAAATTAGCCCATAAATTACTCGCCCTCGAGTCATCTAGGTGTATATGACTTTCTTCTTTCAGACGAATCAGTCAGGGTTATATAAAAATGGTCTTTGATCTTTCAAGCTGTTTCATGGCCCTCAGCGGGTGTTGCATGCATCAGTCAAAAAAAAAGTTAAATAAAAAGTGCCAATCCATAAAAAAAAAGTGTCTCACACGGCTCCGGGGGGTGAACAAAGGCCTTCTGTAGCAAATCGATGCGTTTTTATAAGAAAAATATCCATATTCAAAACGTATAATCACTTTAATCTAGCTTGCGCTCACTGTTGTACACGGAAGCAGTTCTGGGCGGATGACGTATGAGGTCAGTGCTGCGCATGCGCGGTGAGTCTCGTGAAAACCAACTTTTGTTAACAGGAGCAAAGGAAGCAATTTTTCCTTACTTTAGCAAAGGAAAACAGTCTCCTCTTGGCTTATATCGAAATTCTCCGACATTCTTCTTTGCAAATCCTCGTTTTGTGCTTCTAATTAGTGACCGTTGTTTTGTTTTGATCTCTCCATGCGCTTCCGCGTGCGTCACTTCTGAGCGGCACATGCGCGAAGCTGACCTCATAGTATCCGGCCGGAACTGCTTCCAGTGTACAACAGTGAGTGCCAAAGCTACATTAAAGGAGATTCTGTGTTTGAATATGGTATTTTTCTTACAAAAAGCATCGAATCGCTACAGAAGGTCTTTGTTCACCACCCCGGCGCCGGTGAGACACTTTTTTATGGAGGCGCGCATTGAATTAAGTGATTTTGGTGATACATGCAAACACCTGATGAGTGCCAATGAAACAGCTTGTAAGATGCAAAAGACAATTTTTTATATAACGAAGGTGGATTCGTCTAAAGAAAGAAAGTCATTAAACTAGGAGACTTTGCTGAGGTATTGTAATGTAGGGCTAATTAAATTTTGGGTGAACTAACCCTTTAAGTCGATGGGGTATATTTGTAGCAATAGCCAACTTTACATTGTATGGGTCAAAATTATAGACTTTTCTTTTATGCCAAAAATCATTCGATTATTGCTTAATATGGATGAATAACTAAGGTAATTTTGGTAGTAGCATTGGCTAAACTCATTTGGCAACCTTTAAGGTGATTTTCATCAATATTTTTTTTTTTTTCACCCTCAGATTTCAGATTTTCAAATGGTTGTATCTCAGCCACATATTGTCCTATCCTAACAAATCATATACATCAATGGAAAGCATATTTATTAAATCTCAATTAAAAAAAATGGTTTTGTGGTCAGGGTCACATATTAGAATCACCGATATATATAGTGATATTATTACTATACTAGTGTTTATTAACATTTTTAGCTTTTATTTGTTATATTTTTATTTTTTCATTTAAATGTTGTCATTGTATTAGTTTTAATATATTAATATATAAATTATTGTGTGTAGCTGTAATTTTTTTATTTTAGTGTTAGTAACCTTGTCAGTTACTTTCCTATATACGTATATATACACGCACGTGTGTGTGTAGCTTTAATTTTTTTATTTTAGTTTTAGTAATTTTAGTACTTAAACTTATTTTATTTCAGTCAGTTGCCAACATTTTATTATTTTATTATATTTTATTTCAATTAACTAAATTTGACTATTTTTACGGTTTAGTTAATAATAACAACACTGTACAAAAGAAGCAATTCATCAGAATGTTCATGCTGCTGTTTTCCATGTATCAAAAGCATACATTGACCATGGGCTGTCATCTCCAAAAAAATGACAAAAACACTTTAAAAGTGACCTTTACAGCCCTTAAAATGTAAGAGAGCAGCGTGAACATTCTGCCAAATATCTCTTTTTGTGCTCCACAGAAGATACAAGTTTGGAACAAAACAAATGATCGTAAATGATAAAGGCTTTCACTTTCAGAGCTGGATGTTCTGGTGGTCTATTAACTAAAAGAGGTCTCTTTGTGTTCCTGTAGAGTGGTTCCTGCCCTGCAAGGCCCAGCAATTTCGAGATGTCTGGAAAAGGTAAGACCAGTTCATGCGTGCATGCTCGTGTGCATATGTGTGTGCGTTTTGGCTCCGAGTGGGAACAGAAGGGTTTTTGTATAGCGGTCTTCATCACCCTTCCTCCACCCCCACCTCTAATGGATGTCTGACCCATAGCTCTCTGTATATGTGTGTGTACATTGGCTTAGACTCGCTCAGTTACCCTATAAAACGGAGGATCTGGCCCAGCAGATGCTGATGATGAATCCAAAGGACAGGATTTCAGCCCAGGATGCATTGCTACACCCATATTTCAACACTCTTCCACCTCCGTTAATGCATCTAAGGGACAGTAAGTGCTGGAGAATTTCACTATATGAGCGGAATGCACGCAATTCCAGCTTCAAAGGTTAATCCGGTCCCGTTACAGACAAGATCAAAGTTAAACCCCTCTTAGTCACTGTCAAAACTGGCAACCTTTTCAACGCCGACTCAAGATGAAAAGAGATTATGCAATCTAAAAAGAATGTCTTTTTCCTCCTGTCTCGTTTCTCATTCTCTAACCTTCTCTCTTTCTCCGTCAGCTGTGTCCATCTTTAAGGTGCCGGGTGTGAGGTTAGAGGCGGAAACGAGGGATATCTTCAGCCCCAGCAGACGAATGAAATCGCCTCTTGCTCCGCTGGCCAAGTGCTGGTGAAAGTCTCGCTTTTGTAAATAGTTGGTGTGCTTGTAAAACCAAAACCACACCAGCATGAGTAAACGTGACCCTGTTGCAGCATGACGGTCAGTTTGTATGTTGTTTATTCAGATCTTAATCAGCTTAATTCAATATATTTCTGAAAGAATATCAGATTCTCTTTCATAAGATTCGTGTTTTTACAATTTGGACCAGTATTACCTAAAAAAAAGTTTTATGGTTGATCATGACGATCCAAGTCAAAGCTGATTTCACCACTGTGTTTCATTCTATATTTTGAGATCCATATCCAGCTTATTTTTTATCATAGGAGTGGGTGCCTCCATTCGTGAATGTGTGATGCTTCCCGTGCTTTCATTTTAGCTGTACAAAAATAATCCTTTATGCTGCTTGATGTTGCAAACTGGTATTTGTTATCATGTGTTATTTTAATTTATTATCATAATCATTTGTTGCACAAATAGTTTTACCATTTACTGCTTTCTCCTATTCTTCTCTAGTTGGAGCAGCTAATGAATCGGCACACTTTCATTGTGAATATGTTTAAGTTAAAAGCACTTATTAATTTTATACGTAATTGAGTTTTTGCATATTTTGCACAGAAAAGAGATGAAGAGAGTGCGAGAGAGATGATTTGGGAATATGATATGAAAATATGTGGAAGAATATACCTACTAATCTTTCAAAGGTCTATTGTGTAGTGTGCAGGTGAAAAAAAAAAGACTTGTATGCATTCATAAAACACACCTGGAGAGAGTCTCACCCGAAAATTACCTGTTTTTGTACAGCACATACTCATATTTCTCCTGTACACTGATGGCCACTGTGTCGAAACATGTTCAGATCTGTTTTTAGCTGTGTATGTATCAAGTTCATAATTAATAGTTAACTGTATCTTTAAATTTTTTACATATTAGCAATGTCTGTATATGATGTTGAGATTCAAAACATGTGCTGCTTCTCAGTCAGTGTTCTAAAAGAGAGATGTACAGCAATATTGGTCACCAACATTTAAAAAAAATAATAATTTCAAATAATAGAAACAATTACATTGCCAGTCACTCAATGCTGATGTCGTAAATGGATGTGCCTGAGTACTTCCACACACTTCAACATAATGCAATACTGTGAAATCTGGGTATGTGTTCATATAATTGTATACAATCCCACTGTGTCTTGACTTCTGAATAAATATTGTAAAAATGACACCAGTAAATAATTGTCTGTCTTGAAACCACTGAATGGGCAACACAATGTTCCAACAAGCTCTCAAGATATCGACTTCTTGAACCTGAAGGGCTTTACACACACACACACACACACACACACACACACTTAGCCTACAGGAAGATCAAACCTGCAGTCTTGTCGTCTATCATTTTTCATCTGGCTCTATTAACGGCAGCGCTCCTGCAGTTCCTGTACCAGCCGTGAGAGGGCGCTATCTTTCGCACAAATTCAATCAACAAGAGCACGAATATCTACATACAGAAGACCGGGGCTAGTAGTCACAAGAGTTTTAGTAGCTATATGGTTTTGATTTAAAAGTCCACTTACGTTGATTTATGTTGGTTCCAAGCATCTCATAGAAATAATGATAATCTCTAAAATGACAACAATTATAATAAACAGAAGGTAAACAAATGAACACTAGGCCTATATCACCACACTAGATAAATTCAATCAAATTACCACTATATAGCTACTATAATTTTTGTCTGCTAATTGTTTATTTATTACAATTTTAAATTTTTTTCATGTTTCAATTTTGCTGAAAAGCCTACAAACTATACGTTGTTTAATGGATATGTTGTGAATATGTGCCTTTTTCGTGGCATGTTCTCACAAAAGGGTCACTATGTTTTTAGAACAGAAACAGAAATAGAAATATCCAGTCTTTTTTTTTTTTTTGGTAGGTAAATAAACCCATCATGAGTAATATTCACTGTAATAAAAAGGGTAAGAACTAGCCTCAGACTTCTCTGCAGACATTTTAGCGTCCTACACCTTCTCCCTAAAGCTGATTTCAGCAAGTCTGTGAAATGTGTGTGTTGGTTTCCGTCACGGGAGTCAGTGGGTGGAGAGAGTTCTGACGGAGTGATTCAAGGCCATGAAATGAAAAGCTGAAAGCTCAGATGGTCTCTCTCAGTATGTATTTTCCAAGGCTTAGCTCACTCTGATGTGGTCTTGTTGAAGTTATTGCAGCACCAGCAAGGTTTTATATGGGTTTATGATATTAATTAATGTCAAAGCACAAGGTCATAAGACTGCCGTTAGGTAAAGTAGAAACTATTAAGTACTTACTTATGTCGGTAATGCTCTGACAGATATAAAATGGTAAAGGCCTGTATAAACACACGTACAAGCCAAAAACGTCACACAAACCAGTACTCACTCATAAAGTGTGCACAATACAGTGGTGGAGATCCATTACTCACTGCTGAATTAAAGCAATCTGCAATGGTGCACATACTCGTTTCTTTTTACACGTGAGTGTATTTAAGAGTGTGCAATTTGAGGAGAGTCAGTTCCAGTGTATTCCTACAGAAACATAGGTCAGGATCCCTGGAGAACTGAGCACAAAGAACAAAAATGAATCTGCCGTCTGTCTCCAGCGTTCAGGCATCTCATCCGATATCCCGATGATTTGAGAATGCATGAGGACATTCCATTTAACCATTCATCCTTCATCACCCACTCCACCCACTATAGGATACTTTTAGCCTGAATAACTACAGTATCTCCAGTCTAACACCCTGAGATCTCCTCTTAGCTTCTTCTAACACACTTTCCACTTAAATATGATTTGTTAGAAGTGAAAAGAAAACTTGAGTCATACTTCTCAGTAGATGTGCACAGTCCACTCCTTACTGGAAATCATCAGAGTGATTAGTAATAATTATTCCAAGGCTAATTATTCCCAGAACCCTCTAACAAATGTCTTTCAACTACTCGATACACTTTAGCCACACCTTAGCAACCACTCAGAGCACCCTAGCAACGTTTTAGCAACCACATAGAGAGCTTTTGTATCTATCTGTCTGTTTATGTCTATCTGCAACCATTCTAGCAACCCCTTGCAACTATAGCAGCTATTTCAACAAGTTGTGTTCCAAATTCGAGGTTGATATTTAAAAAATAGCTTCCAGCTAAATTTAGTTTGGGAGCAGTACCAAACGTTTCCACTAGAAGACATTTGTTTCCCATTAGTTTCCAATGTTGCCATTTTTGACCGCGAAGAGTACAAGTGTGTCTTTTTCTTTTGGGACCATTTAAACTTTTTGAATAATGTCCATGATTTGTATGTGTGTTCACATAGCCAGTGCCAAAACTGTTACCAAGTTTTGTACCATTCCGATGAAGTAAAAAAATGATAAAAAACCACAACATTAAATTTTTCAGTCAAAAATGACCGAAGAGGATCAGAGGGTTATGCATGAACTGAGAAAGTGTATAGCTTAAATTCAAGTTGCTTTGAAAGAAAATCTGCTGTCTACTGTAATTCTATTATCAGATTTCTGTTACTGTTGACTGTATAAGAAGAAAGGAAAAAACAAATGGCATATGACACTGTATGAAATGACACAGGCACTAAATAACGAATGCAATGTGTCAGGATTTTGGATTAGCCTTTCACATGTAGGATAAACATGAGAAAGGCATGTGGCCTGTTGGGTAACGTTTCAAGGTTGCAGTAGCATTTGTTTGGCAGCATGTGTAGCTGAGGAAGGCGACTGTGAAGTGTGAGAGAGTGTTTTGGGTTTTGTGCGTGTGTGGTCTCGGGCTCTTACAGCTTTTGTGGCTCTCTCTGTTTATTCATGGATTCTCAAACACATGCAAGAGACAGCTGTTACGCCCAACCTCCATGCAGGCCTCACAAGCCTGGGGCTGGATTTACACACACCAGCCAGATAGGTGTCACTCTATCTGGGGTGGAGTGTGAGGATTTGTGGGTCAGGGGAGGTGTAAGCTGTTACAATGGAACTTTTTACTGTTAATCGCCGTATGGAAGGTGATAGAGCTGTATCTGTGTTTTTGGAGCACAGAGTGACTTAAAACAGTACAACTATGTTTGGAATCTTCCATTAAAACAGTCTGGAATTTTTCCTTCTTTCATTAAAATGGCCTTGAATCAATTCAATCAATGTTTTTTTTTCAGCAGGAGGAATCTTTAGACACAGTCTCTACTTTATTACCTTATGCAACTATTTGGAATCTCATGAAACACTGGCATTTTTCCCATTGAGAATATTTTCCTCGTACCCTCCTCCCGATCCCTCTCTTCTTTTCTGTCTTCCTCTCCTCCCTGCTCCATGTGAGATTGAGTCTTCAAACAATAGATCCCCCTGCCTGCTCATTTAATCTGCATATCACTCTTTCATTGACCATTATCAACAAAATAGCCACCCATACTTAGCATGCAAATTATCTAGTTATTTGGAGAAAGAGAGAGAAAGAGTGAAGCCCAGTGGGGGGTCTGCAGGAGGAGTGTGGGTTTCCTTTAACATAATGGGATTTTAACTGGGGGAAGGGGCTTACTGTCTTTTGGCGGCTCATTGAAACCCTTCAGTTTTTTGGTTTTGTTGATAAGATATACCTGTTAAACTGTCTCGACTTTTGTCTCGGCAAAATGTTTTGAGCACATGTTACTTTCTAGTAATTATTCACACTGCAAAACCTCTGAAAACATTTAAGTAGAGCGCACCATGTTTTAACAGTCTGAACTAGGAAGAAAGCTTAAAGGGGTCACATGATGCGATTTAAATTTTTCCTTTCTCTTTGGAGTGTTACAAGCTCTTGGTGCATAAAGAAGATCTGTAAAGTTGCAAACACTAAAGTCTCAAATCCAAAGAGATATTCTTTATAAAAGTTAAGAGTCAGCCACTCCTACCTAAAACGGCTCGTTCTAACACGCCCCCACATATCTACGTCACGATGTGGGAAGATTTGCATAACACCGCCTAAATGTTCACGCAAAGAAAGAAGGCGAACTTTTATTCTCGCTGTAGTTTTGTTAACGCTGCAGCCATGTCGTGAAGGCGCCGTGTGCTTCGTTGTGAAAGCGAAACTACTTTGTTTGGCCTTCCAAAAGAGGACGATATTGCTTCGTCATGCCTGGATCTGATCTGTGCTGATCACTGAGGAAATACAACAACTTTGCACTCTGGATCACCGGATCGGCTTTCACCGGGCGGAATCGGAGTCCAGCCCGGGCGTTGCAATTTGTGGGTTGCCGCAAGCCTACGGACGCTCCTTGTCGAACCGCCGGGCCGCCGCCGTTCTGCAGCACAAAGGCCTCCTCTCACTCTAGCCCTCCGGACGTTCCTCACTCTAGCCCCCGGCCTCTGCTCAATCTAGGCCGCCGTGTGTGATGCTGTGTTTCGTTGTGAAAGTGAAACTACTGTGTTGGCCTTCCAAAAGAGGACACAACTACAAATCAGTTGTATTTACAACACTGTTCCAGAACACTTTAACCCAAATATTCAGATGTGTGCTGTACATTTTATGGAGGACTGTTTACTTATCCTGGTAGAGTAGACTACAATGCCGGCTGTTCTGACTCACAGACTGTAAGTACTTTTTTATATTTAAAGAATTTGCCACTGATGATTCAAACGCGATTTTTTTGGGCAGTGTAGAGTAGCGCTTGTTTGTCATTTCCCGATCACAAATGCAGACATGGTTTTATGTTTACACGGTGCAATGCAACGCAACGTGGAAAAAGTATAAGTTATTGTAATCCATAATTATGTCCCCACTGGATGCAACGAATGCCTCGTTTATAATGGGTTTTCATGTTTTTGAATCGTCGCTCCGGCCTGACAGGGCATCATCACAGTATGGTAAGGGGTGTAACATTTCCATCACATGCTTGAGGTATTCGGACAATCACAACGCACTGGATAGCTGGTCAATCACAGCACACCTCGCTTTTCAGAACGATGAGCTTTGTAAAAATTGACGCGTTTCAGAAAGGCGGGGCATAGAGGAAAAAACAATATTGTACAGTATGTGGAAAATAATGTGTTTTTTGAACCTTAAAACCGCATAAAAATAATAATATATATATAAACACATTTCATTACACCAAATACACAAAATAATGTTCTTTTTAGCAACATCATATGACCCCTTTAACAAATCTAGGCTATAAAAACATTGAAATGTCCCGTTTTCTTGTCACGATTGTAATATAATTTAATTTAACAGCTCATATCAATTCAGTCATACAAAAGCTGTTTCATTTAAGCTGTTAAGTATTCTTTTAGCAGTGGGAATAAACTTATATTCATCACCAGACTGAACTCTTAAATGCATGTAAACACACTTAGTTTAGTTCTCATTTAAGAGCTTAGGTAATGACAGGAGTTTAAAGATTGAATACACATCTAAATATACTGATCAAAATTTAAGGTGAATAAAATGTAATATCTTTATTCAGTAGGAATGCATTAAATTAATTAAAAGTGACAGTAAAGACTATTAAATTGTTACAAAAAATTATATTTCAAATGCAGTTCTTCTGAAGCTTTTATTCACAAAAGAATATTGAAAAAATGCATATGGTTTCTACAAAAATATTGAGCAGCGCAACTGTTTAACATTGTTTTGGAGCAGCAAATCAGCATGTTAGAATGATTTCTGAAGACTCATGTGACACTGAAGACTTTAAAGACTGGAGTAATGACTTATGAAAATTCAGTTTCAGGAAGAAGTTTCATTTGAAATTGTAATAAAAAGAAAACATATTTGAAATTGTAATAATATTATGCAATATGACTGTTTTTACTGTATTTTTGATCTAATAAATGCAGCCTTGGTGAGCATAAGAGACTTCCTTCAAAAACAACAAACAAAAAACCTCATCGCCCCAAACTTTTTAATACTTAGCAAGCATAGGGTTAGAAATTTTATCACATTAGTCTCATGTAACATGTAATGTGCTTGCCATAATACGAACAAAACAGCATGAACTGTAACATTTATATATTTCCAGTGAAAGTGTATGACTGTAAACTCACTAACTTCATTCATTATTTGTAGAAGAGTGTGCTTTAAACTACTATATGAATTGTAGCCCAACACTTTGTTACACACCAGCCATCATATGATGTCTTCTGTCTTTTCGAGTGTTACATCAGCTTTGCCAAGCAAAGCAACGCTGCCCCATCTTCCAGTTCTCCTTTACTCTGACCCATCAAGCATCTGGCTGTGTAGTTTGATATACTATCGTTTACATTACATGGAAGTAGGGCAGCACATGGGGGACCAGGCCAGCCACTGCCGCCATTAAATGCACTGGAGGTATTAGGCAGGATTTCCTGCTATATTAAGAACACAGACATGGGGCTCAGAGGAACGACATAAGAGGCCCGAACATCACTTTTGGTGTCTCGGTTCATGCTAGACGTTACCTGAACAAAATGAGAGAATTTGAAAATATAATTGTGAGGGATTTTGACAGATTGATCAAGCGGGGAGATATAAATGCCCATGGAGGAGACTGTTACTGGTTTTTGTAACCTGCACTTTGTCCCAAGTGGACTGTCAAAATATGTATTTCAGAGAAAGAAAGAAAGAAAGATACCAGAAAGGAGTTAATAAATCTAAGATATGTTCTACATCTGTAACAGATGATATAGTAACTAGATGGCAAAGACTGAAGAAGTTCAGCAAGATGGCAAAACACATTATTGGTATGCAATTTGGCAACCTGGTAAGCCAAAAAATATAAAAAGCAAAAGCAAAAAAAAAGATAAAATAAAATCCACCATTAATTCAGAGCAAAAATTCCACTGAAAGTCACATAAATACAGTGGCAAAATAGGGGCAAAAACTATCCCAATATAAATTATTTTTATTTTCAAAGATAGAAAGCTTAACTAAGTAGCATAATTAGTTAAAAAGGACCTCTCTTTAAATTTCTTTAAAAAATTATTTATATATATATATCAGAATTTGATACTTATTTTCAAAGATTTTATTACATCTAAAATCTATCACAGTATGTTTTAGAAAAAATGTCAGAATGGGGTCAAAAATTTCCCTAAAAATCAACTCCAGGGGGAAATATTACCCCTTTAATAATAATTTTAAAAATCTGACACTGCACTGTATCTATTAGATTGTGTCTAAGCACTAAATAAATTGGTGGTCAGATTCTGGCCAACTGGAGCGCTACTCTTTCCTACATTCCTTCTTGCTCTCACCCCTGCTTTGCTCTGAGCCAGATTTTGAACACAACCACCCATTTAGAATGAACCTTCCCTGCGTTCGGTCAGCAGAGAGCCGTTGGTGAAGTATATCAGCAACAGGAATGTGTAAATGTACTTTTCCTCCATTTGAGAGAAGATTACCATTTGAGAGCTGACCAAGTCAAATGTATACCAACCCATTAGCGGTACTGTACACAGACACAATGTTGCATGAGGTGTTTTTCCTAAAATGGAGCTGCCTGGGTATCTGTGTTTGACTTTCCTGGTCTGTTCTCACTCGGACTCATGCACTGCAAGCGAGGAAATGAATTAAAGGGCTTAACAATGACTGAAAAGCACCCCAGAAACAGCTGCACATTATGAAACACCTATTAACATTCTTTTGTTTAAGTGAGTATCTGAGAGAGAGAGAGAGAGAGAGAGAGACATTCACATGGATAGACAGACACATACTGAAGTATTATTCTGTTGAATATTTTCCCCATGTTAGTTTAGTCACAGGTTGCAAATATATTGCTGTACAGCAATGAAAGCCGGGATTATTGAGGATCAGGTGAGTTAATGAGCGGCTTAATTCAGAAAGCATTCTTACCATGGCAATCATGTGAGAATTTGATCTTTGAATGACTTTGAGACTTCTCCATGACCTCTTTACTAGACCCATTAACAGGTGAAAAAAGCCAATAAATATACTGTATAAGTATGCTGTTAAATTTACGCAGAGTGGCAGCTGTGGTTGCCAGAAATTCATCGTAAATAAATAATGTGACAGTGTTTCCGTTATTATGGGAAGCCTGTGTATTATACAACTTATAAGCATAGATTTAATTAAGTTATACCAATCTACTTAAACTCTGTTTTTTCCCCTTAAAATATAATATAACACCATAATAATAAAAGGTGGTAAAATAGAAAGTCACATGATGAAATCAGAGTTCATCATTAAGTGGCTTCTCCCTAAAACATGGCCACAAAAGATAAGGACACACAAAGATAAGGAAAAACACCATCAGGGTAACATACATGATGCTAAAATAATGCAAAAACATTAACTAAATAACTGAAAATGTAACACAAAATAGCCTAATGTACATTACTGATAACAAAATGAGAATAAAATAATTATTTATTCAAAACATAATCATATGTGATATGTGAGATGTGTCACGCTTCTGGGAATGTTCTCTGTTATTCAGAGTAAATTCTCTGGTAATTCATAATCCATTTACACAACGTTTGACAGCATTTTGTAGTAAAATTATACATAATGCAATGTTAAACCATTTACAACTTTAACTGTATGTGGTAATCTAATTAACAGGTTTTGTAGCTTCTATAAAAATTACAAACATATTATTTCAGTGTAGATTTACAATGATGGTGAGACCAAGACCCCATATCTAGAGACCTGAATATCACAGAAACTTGGGTGGGTCTCTTTTGATTTGGGCCAGTAAGCAAACACCCTAGCAACCACTTAGCAACGAGCTTAAAACACCCCAAGAGTTTTGCATGGGCAAGCATTCTCTTTCTTCAGAAAATGTAAATATCTAGTTCCATTGTTCTCACATTTATCTAATGTGGCCCCCCATGGAAAAATTTTTTTGACAGTGAAAGTTGCGTCTCATATTTGGCATTATCTTATGATATTGTTTTTATTGGAGTCAGACTAGGTTAATGTTACACCGGTTTCACACTGGACACATACGCAGCATTTAAGTGGCGTGTGCGCAGCATGAACTCAGTGGGATTTCACACTACACTCTTAAAAATAAAGGTGCTTCATAAAAGGTTCTTCAAGCGATGCCATAGAAGAACCATTTTTGGTTCCACAAAGAACCATTAAGTCAAAGGTTCTTTAAAGAACCATCTCTTTCTTACCTTTTTATAATCTGAAGAACCTTCTTTCGCCCCAAAGAACCTTTTGTGAAACAGAAAGGTTCTTCAGATGTTAAAGGTTCTTTATGGAACCATTTAAACAAAAAAAGGTTCTTCTATGGCATCGTGAAGCACCTTATTTTTAAGAGTGTAGCAGCATTTAGTGTGCAACTGATACTCTTTTTACATGTCTACTTGTGATTAAACATCCGAACATGTTCAGAAAAAAAAGGTTTTGGCTTTGTTTTCCTAGTTTTTCATACTTTAGAAGATAATGACTGAAAAGTAGTTTAACAAATAGCGTGCAGGCATTGTATAATCAACCAATCATGGTGTGTGCAAGAAGATGGGAAATACAGAGAATGGTCAAAGCAATGCAGATATGCATACATACAGTACAGTATAATGTATGAGGACAGAAGAGAGCATGTCAATAGGAAAATAAAGCCAAAACTCATATCCAGGAAAAAGAGGCCATATGATTATAAATGATTTACTCTACATAGCTGTTTTTTTTATCCTTAGCATAAGAAACCATTTTTTCAAAGCTTAGATTGTCCTATTGTTACAGGTAATTATTTCACTGTTCATTAAATTTCATTAGTTGTTATTTTAGGCTAAACAGATGTATCTCACCTCTCTAACACAGCAAAAGAAAACCAAATGCTTCTTTGGCACCATGAAAGCCACAATACAGTGTTAAGAACGACAAATTGTTGTCAGAGTGTGTGAGAAGAAAGAATTGAGAAAGAAAGGAGATAAGCATTGCAGTAATTAGGTGTCAGATTTAGCTGAATAATCTGAGTCTTTTCAACCTGTGATTCTGATATATTGCTTCTTATGGCCTGGTGTAATGTCAAAAACAGCTACTAGCTTCACGTCAATGTATTCTTAAAGACTACAAATGTCATCTTTTATTAAAAGATCTTCCGAAAAGCATTCGCTCCCCACTATTTAAACACGGAGAGAACAGACTGCTCTGCTCTCGCATAAACTGTTTCCTTTGAGACTTTCTTTCAGATGTGAGTCCATCCCTGAGTCCAAACTGCTGCTAGCAAGATCCCCGAATCAGTTTTGAAGTGATATTGGAGGTCTGGTCAAATACTGCGTATTTGCGTAATTAATTCAGCAAGAGATAAGGAATGCTGACAGATGGATAAAATATTCTGTTGAATGTGAAAGGGAGAGACAAATGTTTGTATAACAGACATTGGATCCAGATATCTTTCTGGCAGAGATGTGGATAAGCAAAAAGAACAGACATAGTGATAAACATATCTTTAAAATCATTGATTAGGTTTATTTAGACTCTGATTGCTATCAAATTCATTTTGCTTTTGAGAACAGGCACATTGTCTGTGCTATTCAATTAAAGGTGCACCAAAAAATGGAAAAACTGTTTGAAGCATGACTGGGAAAAAAAATCTGTTTTGAATAATACTCTCTTAACAGGATCTGTTATATGCCTTGCTTTTGGTTTAGACCATTTTTTAAAAGTGTTCTGCAGTGTGTCGCCCTATGCATTTGTCCTGCTTTTGTCATCAGTTGTGTCTCTGGCTGTATGAATCTACAAGACTCACATACCATTGAGATTTATCAACATCTCTGAGCTCAAACATCACTATAAATATGGCCATTACAGCAGAAATATATCACTAGTTTGGCCTATGAGTTCCAATACTTGGCCAGCGATTTCTCATAAACAGTTTTCTCATTAATCATAAATATACATGCACAGGCTTTCTGCCCATTTTCAGGTTACAAATCACCGGACTTAACTTTTCACAAGTTGAATGTGCTCTTATATTTGTTTGAGAGTAATAATTCAGTCCGGCTCCCACTTTATCACCAAATGGCTTTATGATCTATGTGGCAGAAATCACATTCAGTTGAGGAGTCTCTGCTATAAATCCATTAGTTTTACTGCACAAACATCTATTTCTTCTAAGGTTCTTGCACTCGAATCCCAGATCACTAAAAAAAAAGATTGTCCCTCCAAATATGACCAAATTTTGAAGACATTAAAAATCACCTTGGCAACAACGTTTTCACTTTATTACACTCGTTCAGTTTGGGCCCCAAGATTCCAATACATATTCATACATTTAAAATAAATTAGAAAATTAATTTCAGAGGAGACACTACAATCCCACCCTTTTCTAAAATATTCCTTCCGATCCAATAAGGAACGCACGCTGCGCTAAGAAAAACACATCTTCCCATTGGTGGGAAGGTAGGGGGTTTCAAGGCGCCCCGCGGAGAAGCGCTAGGGACCGTGATTGAAGGGCTGCTTGAAACCGTTTTATCATTACTGTGCAGCAATGTGGAGTCAGCGTATCTACTTTACAGAGATAGAGCTGCAGATTCAACAGGAGTGGCGGAGAAAGTTTCTTATATTGTGTTGTAAGGGAGAGGAGGGCCGATGTTTGGGGATTCTGATGATGAAATATGTGGAGTAGTCTCGAAAAAAGGGGTCATGAATACATGAACGCCACACTGTGAGCTGGAGGATAGTTTGTGATTCGCCTTGAAGCCCACGAGTGCTCGGACACGTCTGGAGCTCCAGCTCGGATTGGAGGAATATCCCATTGTAGCACAAGTTTCGCGGAACACGAACATTCTAGTAAGTTTACATTTGTTTGTGTTCGGGTTTTATGCGACAATGGATGAAGTTTAAGTCTCTTTATAGAGTTTTATGTGTGTAGATAGATTTAATCTCACGACTTGGTTTTAGTCTGTGAAACATTCCTTTGTTTAAAAGTTCCCCGAAACTTTTTTTAAACTTACAGCTTCTATACATTTTATGTTTTGTATTATTTTCTTGTATGAAATCCGATAGTGACTTGTGTCTTTCTCAATTTTATTTATAATTGTTCATTAGAGACTATTCTTCCAGTTGTGCGACTAGTGTTTATCCAGTTATTCACTAGTACTTCATAATTGCATACTAGAGGTAATACATTTCCTGCCAGTCATTAACTTTATACTGACAGTTTAAGTTTCCCATTGTTTCTGGAAACAAATTGAAAATTTTGCCATTGAATTCTAATAGGGTTGTCTTAATTTAACTAGTTGCTTACTAGTTTTGCTCACTAGTTACAATTGCTTTATACTCGTCATATGTAATGATTAGTCAGAATGGCTACTTTCATAATTGCAATTATAAATTGTACTAGTAAGGTTAGTTACTAGAAAGGTGTGTCTGTTCAGTTAGTACTAAGAAAATTGGAAGAGATGCCAATAACTGTTTAAATGGTTACAAGTACTAAATAATAAGTATTAAAGGGATAGTTCACCCAAAAATTCTGTCATTAATTACTCACCATCATGTCGTTCCAAACCCGTAAGACCTCCGTTCATCTTCGGAACACAAATTAAGATATTTTTGATGGACTCTGACAGCTCTCTGACCCTCCAATAGACAGCAAGGGTACTACCACGATCAACGTCCAGAAACGTAGCAAGGAGATCGGTAAAATAATCCATGTGACATCAGGGGTTCAACCGTAATATTACGAAGCTACGACAATACTTTTTGTGTGCAAAAAAAAAAAAAAAGTTTATTCAACAATTCGTCTCCTCCGCGTCACCCTAGCGCCATTTTGAAGAATATCCACTGAACGCAAACAGCGTATGCTATTGTGTCAGCTGCGCCATGCGGATACGTTTTCTACGTTGTTTGTGCGTTGATTGAAAACAAAAACCGTATCTGTGTGACGCAGCTGACACAGAACAACATACGCTGTTTGTATTCAGTGGATACTCTCCAAAATGGCACTAGGGTGACGCGGAGGAATTGTTGAATAGTCGTTTTTTTTCTTTTCTTTTGCGCACAAAGTATTGTCGTAGCTTCGTAATATTACAGTTGAACCCCTGATGTCACATGGATTATTTTACCGATCTCCTTGCTACGTTTCTGGACGTTGATCATGGTAGTACCCTTGCTGTCTATTGGAGGGTCAGAGAGCTGTCAGAGTCCATCAAAAATAGTGTTCTGAAGATGAACGGAGGTTTTATGGGTTTGGAACGACATGAGGGTGAGTAATTAATGACAGAATTTTCATTTTTTTGGGTGAACTAACCCTTTAATACCTAATGAAGAGGTACTAGCAACAAATATTCTTGTCTGAAGTGAACAGCTGATATATATTAGTAGTTGATGCACTTCCAGTAACAAAAGAAAAGTTGCTTGCCACTACTTGGATAGTGACTAATTGAATAGATAGTTTAGAAAATAAATAGTAACTCGTGATTTTTTTTTTGGTGAAATTCTTAAAGATACTAGTCACTATTGGATTACTTCTACTAGTTAAATAACTACTAGTTGTAAGAAATAAATGGTAAAATAATCCACATTTCTATGTTTTCCAGGCAGTCAATGATGGCGGTACGGGAAGTCAGTCCATGCCTCTTATTCATCACAACACTTCTGCTTGGACTGTCTTCCACCCAGTATCATGGAGAGAAGGGTATCTCCGTCCCAGAGCACGGGTTCTGCCAACCCATATCTATCCCCCTGTGCACAGACATCCAGTATAACCAAACTATCATGCCAAACCTCCTGGGACACACCAACCAGGAGGACGCAGGACTGGAGGTGCACCAGTTCTACCCCCTGGTCAAAGTTCAGTGTTCTCAAGATTTGAAGTTTTTCCTCTGTTCCATGTATGCGCCGGTGTGTACGGTTCTAGAACAGGCAATTCCTCCCTGTCGCTCTCTGTGCGAGCGTGCGAGACAAGGGTGCGAGGCCCTCATGAACAAGTTCGGCTTCCAGTGGCCTGAACGACTCCACTGTGAGAACTTTCCAGTACACGGAGCTGGAGAGATCTGTGTGGGACAGAACAAATCAGACCCCGACATCCCGACGACAGACCCCGCGCCTTATATACCGGACCCCTTCACTCCACGCATGCACGGGCCACGCCAAAGTCAGGCTTTCACTTGCCCCCTTCAACTCACAGTCCCTTCCTACCTCAATTACCAGTTTTTAGGGGCGAAAAACTGCGGCGCCCCTTGCGAGCACAAACAGCCGCATGGTCTGATGTACTTCAAGGAGGAAGAGGTCCGATTCGGTCGGCTCTGGGTGGGAATCTGGTCGATCCTGTGCTGCGTGAGTACCATGTTCACGGTCCTCACTTACCTTGTGGATATGCGCCGGTTCCGTTACCCGGAACGCCCCATCATCTTCCTCTCCGGGTGTTACTTTATGGTGGCAGTGGCTTATGCGGCCGGGTTTTTTCTGGAGGATAAGGTGGTCTGCATTGACAAGTTCAGGGATGATGCTTATAGGACTGTGGCTCAAGGGACTAAAAAAGAAGGTTGCACCATTCTCTTCATGATCCTGTATTTCTTCGGCATGGCCAGCTCAATCTGGTGGGTGATCCTGTCTCTCACGTGGTTCCTTTCTGCTGGAATGAAATGGGGCCATGAAGCAATCGAAGCCAACTCTCAATATTTCCACCTGGCAGCGTGGGCCGTCCCCGCTGTGAAGACCATCACCATCCTCGCCTTGGGACAAGTGGATGGCGACCTTCTGACCGGCGTATGCTACGTGGGCATCTACAATGTTGACGCCCTACGTGGATTCGTCCTCGCCCCCTTGTTCGTTTACCTCTTCATCGGAACGTCTTTTCTTCTGGCTGGATTTGTGTCATTGTTCCGCATCCGTACTGTTATGAAGCATGATGGCACCAAGACAGAAAAGCTGGAGAAGCTGATGGTGCGTATTGGCGTTTTCAGCGTCCTCTACACCGTTCCGGCTACTATCGTCATTGCGTGTTACTTCTACGAACAAGCGTTCCGTGAGCAGTGGGAAAAAACCTGGCACATGCAGACGTGCAAGCGTTTTGCCGTGCCGTGCCCGGCCAACAACTTTGCGCCAATGACGCCAGATTTCACTGTGTTTATGATCAAGTACCTCATGACTATGATCGTAGGAATCACGTCAGGATTCTGGATCTGGTCTGGAAAAACTCTACAGTCGTGGCGCAAGTTTTACAAGCGGCTGGGCAACAACCAGGGCGAGACGACAGTGTGAACTGAACTTTGTGAGAAATACAGGTCAATATTGAAAGGAAACGTGAACTTCGATCAGGTCACACACACTACGTTAAACCATGCTGATGGTAGAAGACACTGCTGTGTGAGCCCAGCATGATGCTTTTCTCATTTATAAAGTGCCCAGACTTTGCAAACACTTTTGAAAGCACAACTCCAAAGAACATGCATTTCTCCAATGGACTAAATCTGAAAATGTTTTTTAAACTTTAAGCCTTGGAAACCCTACTAATGATTTTAATGGAAAAGATGGCAGAACTCTTATCACTTTACTGATGACTTTGGTTATCAGGAGCCACGTTTTCTTCACTCCGTGGCGGCCAAAAATGTCTGCAATTTAGTCTTGTGCCTTGCAGTACTGATGAATTCCTGTTGTTGAATGAATGTCTCTTTTATTTTTTTTACCACATTTTTGGTCATTTTCTCATAGATTACATATTTTAGTATTTGGTTGCACATGGCCATTTATTTAGATTTTAGAACTAGTTCAATTTAATGTTCTTTGGTCACGAGTTGCTTATTCATCCATGTTGCCATATCAAGTCAGATCTCATGAAGTAATTTAATATTCTGCCATTTTAAAGGCCTTAGCGATGCGAAAGTGACTGACAGGATTAAAAATGTTTAGCCGAGAAGTATGTACAGGAGGAAATGTTACCATATTTCGTTATTTGTAAATATCACATTTCTGTCAAAAGATGTATGATGTATTTAAGCAGATGAATTTTGTTTAAGGCTTTTTTCAATTTCAGTTAATAAAGTGATTAGATTTTTAAAAGCTGCTTTGGCTTGATTTCGTTTGCACAAATGGTGACTTGACGACACTTTGATATTTCCCCCAAAACAGTTGTTAGCAAGTAGTTGAAACTGATAGCCGCATAATTTACTACAACAACAGACCTCAAGTGAGTAGCCCTCCATGTGTCTCGAGTCCATTAATGGTTTCAGTCTGTAGCATGAATCTAAGAGGGGAGAAGCAAAGACAACGACAGATTAAGGGTGAACAAACGAATCAAGGGGGACTAAAATGGTGAAAGAGTAAACATTTCTTCTAAGACAGAAAGAAACATAAAAGTGGCCTACAAAGACAGGATATAATCACGAATGGTGTGAAGTTTGCCACCCTGCCTCTGGGACAACAGGAAGCCCTGAGATATACCAAAGCATAAGATCTCTTCCTTTCCTCTCCAAATGAAACTGGATACGCTTCATTCTTTAGGGTGAGGGAAACGCCTCATCCCACGTCCCCTTCTCCTGTTTTTTTTTTCTAGAGAGTTGGGGGATGCTTCTCTGTAAGGGCGTTTGGAAGGTGATGGGGGTGGGTGGGTTACAGTATCTTTGAGAATAGATACTGCACTAATGATTTTGAGAAGGAAGGATCCAGAATTCTTGTATTCGGTATCTGGAATACCTTGTTTCATCCGTGTCCAAATGATAGAGGATTATGATTACATGGCAGTGAGCCATAATGCTACAAACTGCCTCTGTAAAACATGTTTTTCATCTGTATTTTGAACAATAATGTTCATAAACAAAAATATTCATAAAGTAACTCCTAGATCATGCAGTTGTTTTTCCAGTGTAATATGATTACTTGTGTGGGTGCATGCACCCCAGTGTCTGATTGGGTATGTTGGCACTCAGTGCCTCTGGGGATGTGAAGTGTGTAAAATTCGCAGCGTGTGCAGCCAAGAAACGTCCATCACTTGGATTGACAGTTGGGTTTATGGAATTTTTTTACAACAGTGTAAACTGTCACTCTGATTTGCTTCCAGCCCATTAACGCACACACACATATATGTTTGTAACATAACAGCAGTGGTTTTACTGAGGTAAGATATGGAGCATTCTTAGGAAAAATTACCACATTATATTTATATAATGTATAATTAGTCATATTTCATCAATTCAATTTTTACAATACAAAAGTTGTAGAAACAATTTTCACTTAGAAATAGCTAGTAAATAAAATAAAAAAATGATGCCGAAATAAGTTTTATTTATATAGTGCCTTTCAAATACCCAAGGACGCTTTACATAAGGTAAATAGAAAACATGAACACAGAAATATACAGGTGTACACAGATAGTATACAACATATGAACATCCAAACAAGAAGTTTCAATAATTTGACGCGCATAATAAACCATGAACAACTAACTGTAAAAAAAAACACACGGCAGAAGGCAATTCCATTGAATTAAATGTAAAACTACAAATGCAAAATCTGAAATAGCATTTTCTTGTAAAACATACTCCAATAATTTTTGTTTTATTTACAACTTAAAAATATATATTTTTACAGTGTACTTTTTTCCTGGCACACACCCCTGTTTTGCTGTGACATTTCCCCTTTTAAAAATCCTGGTGTGTGATCTTTGTGACTTCATTTGGGGAACGTACATTAAAAAATGACCACGAGGTACAAGTCTTTTATCAATACTTCATAATGTGTACACATTGCCTTGTCAAGTTCAAAAGTTCAGTCTTTTTCTGGGAAGAAATAGTGTTCTTGGCACGAGAAAACTAACTGTAAATAATGTTTGACAATGATATTTGCTAGATAAGACTGTTTTTGCATTGATCTTAAATTCCTTTAATATTCAACCCCAAAACATTTAGAAGGGTTGACATCAAACATATTTTGAGAGATGAATGTTACGGGTTATTAAAATTATAATGTGTGATTTCATACAAGGCACACCAAACTGAGTGATAGTATCATAGCTTACTCAGATAGCTATTAAAATTATCAATTTGAAACTTAAGAGTTATGAGGCTAAAATAATGCAGCACTTTAGGGTTGGGCTTAAAGCTAGTAATGATAAATATTGACACTTTAAAAGACTATAATCATAATTTAGGACCCAGAATAACAGTTTAAGAAAGTCGGCATGAAATGAAAATTAATTTTTTAAATGCATGTTACTGAGAATGATTCATCCATGCATGTGTTTCATTTGAAAAAATGTTTGAGCTCAAATTCAAGTTGTTTCGCTTTTTAATAATCAATTTTACTTGTATGTACATCGCGATGCAAAAAAACTAATTTGTTGCTGTTTTTCACGACTTTTAAAATGTAACATTTGTTGACCACTAATCAAAATATTTGGGTGGTTATAACCTTTTATTGTGTGTCTACAGCTGGTTAGGGCAATGATACTTTGGCCCCAAAGTGAAAAACAAAATGATTTATTGAAAGTTCAACAGTAACAGTGAAGCCACAAATACCACCGCCTCCTGAGAATCACCAACGTATCAGTGCAAAAGTCAATCTAAGGGCAAATTCGGATTTATTTGCACAGGTTTTCGCTTAACAAAAGTGTGCAATTCGACACAAGAAGCATGTCTGAATTAATATTATACAAGATGCTAAACCAAGCTCTGTTTACATAGCACACCAGTTAACAAAAGAGCCCACAGGTCCTCTGAATATGGCCACACCTTGACAATTTATGGTCACCCACAGCCAAGCCTATGGGTTAACAGCTACATCTGTGATGAGCATTTGAGTACATTTTTGTGGAAATCTGTTACCTATTGTGTGTCCCAGGTGCCTTCCACCTCCTGAAAGAAACATGTTTTCCCAGGTAACTGCACACCCTTTATAGGAACAGTCTTTCAATCCCTTGAGATACAATTACCTGAATTTGTATCGATTCTCAGGCCACAAACAAAGCTATAACCTATGTTTTTCAAGGTGTTAACATTGTTTACCTGTGTAAAGAGCTGTCTCAGCAGATCACCTTGATGGTTTAGGTATCTGATGTCTATTCTGTGCTCTCTCCTCGATAGAAATATGAAAAGGAAGTTGACGGTGGGGCTGCCCAGGGAAACATTCCTTCTTGATACATAATATTTCCCCAAGTTCAGTTCAGTTTCCCACAGTACAGATCAGTGAGTATTTGTGCCAGAAATATTGCTACACTTTTTCTCTCCGTGTATCAGGTCTGTTATCTGCACCCTTAAAGGGCTCATAAGTTTATCATTTTATTTAGTCGCCTGAGGTCCAATTATAGTGTTGGTCATCCTCTGTGACCCTTCACGTTTTCTGTTTTGCGTACAGTATAATACAACAACTCAGTGCTGCTCTCTGCTTTTATTTCATCTTAAAATCTATAATGTCTCGTGACAGTTTCACAATTCACTATAAAATGTACCACACAAACGGTTTGTCATTTGTAAGTCACTTTGGATCAAACATCTGCTGAATGAATGAATGTACATGAAATGATCACAGCAGAGGCCTTGTTAAAATAACCATAAGCTATTTCCTAATGCAGCTTCTAGCACTAAGTTTGGTACACTTTCACACAATTTGCTTTAATTATTAGTTTGTGAACATTATTATGTAACCTTCTGGACCAAGTTTCTGAACCCCAAATAGGTATTGCATGTAATTGTGCATGACTCTACTCATCTGTCTGACTTCCAGAGATATAGAACGAGCTGTTTTTGCAGATTAGCTGAATGTATGGTCTTTATGAACTAGGGAGGAGATCATAGGCTGTATAGAGGAGATCTAAAAGTTACACCATGCTTTCATAGTACAACTCTTTTACTCAAACAGACCGAGAAAATGTTCCTGGTTATATGATCCTTTTAAAATGTACATATGCAACACAGACATATACATCCTTCTAATGCAAGCTAAACTTAATGAAAATGTGAGCTCATAGGTGATCTGCACCCTTCCCCCCTGAATAAACACATGCCAGCCCTCCTCCATTTTTTTGCGAGGCCTCATCTGGTAATGTTTAGGGTTTCGGAGGTGCTGTATCCCAGGCACAGAAATTGGATCATCCCGTTTGGGGTTCGGCTATAGCGGAGGCCCCCACAGCAACACTTTGTGCACACACATTATTCATGTGAATTCTATGCGTTATGTTTGAACACTAATAGGATGCAATGCATTGGTGTGATACGTTTTACACAGTTTTTGACTACACAAAGTCAAAAAGTCGAAGTCTAAGGTAACAATGATGCATGGAAACTCTTTGATCTGAAGGTGAAACTTTTAAAAAACCACTTAATCTCAAAGGGGAAAACACAACCTTGTTTTATAAAGATCCCTAAGGCATTTGTATGGCTCATGTAGCACCACATGAACATTATTTATAAGTGTTCCCTTACTTTCCAAGAACCTCATTCCATCCCTCTCGCTTTTGTATCTCATCTCATCTCTCTCTCATCACTTTATCCACCCATTGCTGTTTTTCCAACACCGTGTTTCACTCCCAGACCCCTCCGTTTCAACACACACACACAAAACGCACTTCTTTTCCTCCTGCTTTAATATCAGCACTTAAAATAAACCGTTTTTCTGTACAGCACAGTAAGGTCCTCTCTCCCACCACACTAGGAATTTCAATCCGTTATGTAGAATTAACACTAGAATGATCACAATGTTAAGTAGTTCCAGACAGTTTTTCATGCATCCATACATGACGACATCAGCCAAACTGGATCAATCCCATAATAACACTCAGATCCTCAAAGTAATTGCTTTAGAGAAAGACATTGCATTAAAGCATTGGTTCTCAAATTCTTCCTCCTTTGATCAAATCAGAATCTTCAACCACATACAGTCAGAATATAGTCACAAACGTAATAATTATATAGGCAAAAAAATATATCCTATTTTGATTAATATTAATATTACTATTCTTTTTTGTGTGTGTACCATGACGTTGGGAGACAAAAAGCTTATTTTTACTTTGTAACGTCACAGATTTTGTATTTAATTGTAAATAATTTAATTATAATATAATTTTATTATTTTATTTAATATTACAAAATAATTGTTTTATATTTTTGTACATATTATTTTTCCTAATGGGAAGTGTTAATACATTTTGTTATATAGTCCCTTTTATACTAATTATTTTGTTTTAAACTGTTTTTTATTATTATGAATTTGTATATATATTGTTCAGATACCATCCTTAATTGGTCTTGTCTGCTTTTAAATACACCGCGGGGAAGAGAATTTATATGACATATTGCATTTTATATCTTATTTGTTTACTGTCATATGCTGTAACTGATATTTATTATATTAAAATTAGTTTTTTTTTTTTTGTAAATAAAGTTAAGATTAAAACCATTTTTTATCAATCTCAGTTATCTAAGACTTGCTGCAAAGGTGTTGTACTGTCATCTAGTGTTCATAAATGGAATATTCCCTATAAGAAACCATTTCCTATTAGATTTGAAAAAACACAAGTTACCACAAACTGTTTTATGACACATTTTATTTAAAAAACAAGACAAAAGCAAAGTCATAATTCTTCTAGATCCACAAAACCATCTGGACCAAACTTTCCTGCCCTCTCGCAGAAAATGAAAAAAATATAAAAAAGTGTAAGAAAAGGAACATGAGTACAGTGACACTGTTGCTGTATTTATTCTGTGTATGTAAATTATGCGCCCCTGAGTGCTAATCAAACAACATAGTTACCCATTATTATCAGGTTTTGAAATCCATTATTGTGGCTTAAAGGGAGCCAAATATCCAAGACCAGGTAGATGAGAAGGTGACAACACAGATTCAGACAGGGGTACAAATTCTAATACATTAGACAAAAACGCAATACAATGACCTTCCTCTTGCGATTCATAGTCTGCCTATATACCGTACAACTGTACACAGTTGTTGCAGACACATGCAAGAAGAATGAAGAAACATTTGATACTTTTCTAATATCAGTCAACAACTGCATATAAATAAGCATCCCAGAATGTAAAATACTCAAAGGGTTTCTATTACATTATGGCAGGTGTGTTCACTAGCATAAAATGAGACAAAAACAACTAAATGTGTAAAAAGTGTCTAACGAAAGCTAAGGATTGACAGAACACGTAATGATGGCCAACTAAACGAACAATGTCTTAATGACTTATAAATGCAATAATGCAAGAACACCAAAGGTCTTGATTTGTTGATTGAATTTAACAGCATAATCTAAAGGTTAGGTTACAAGTACTGAACAGATAAACAGACCGTTCTCAATCAGCTCAGGGCACAACACAACATTGCAGAACGTGACCAAAATCCTTAAAAAAAAATTTTTTAAAGCGTATGAAGGCAGGGATGAGTTAGCGAAGAAACAGACAGAGGACAGTGAATGTGGGACATGGCTAGAAAAACATTTTCTATTGTAGTTCCACCCAACTCCTTCAAACACAGCAGCCCTGACCGATTATCTATTTGATCCAGATGGTTTTTCTGCTTCCCTTTGAGGTGACAGCAAAAGGAAACAGATGAAATACATGTCATACATACAAAATTAAGATCAAAATAAAGAGCATGAAAATAAAGATCTAGTCATTCCGACAGCCACCGGTCTGTTCCTGATACACCTCGATCACATCCTCATCTTCCATTCCCAGCTGAAACAGAGATAAAAGAGAGATACTGTGAGCAGGAGCGGGTTGGAGTCAATTCTTTACGCTCTTGTACAGCTAAATGTAGCTTAAAATTGTCGCTTAAAGCAGCTATATTCACCCCAAAATTGAAATTTGATGTGAATCAAAATGGGATGTGAAAGATGTGAATAAGTTAATCTATTCATCTGAATAGATTTGGAGAAATTTAGCATTACATCACTTGCTCACTAATGCAGTGAATGGGTGCCGTCAGAATAGGAGTTCAAATAGCTGATAAAATCGTCATGTAGCTTTTTGGGACTTAATATGTTCATTGGTGGACTCGAGCTGTGGGAATTATTGTGATGTTTTTATCAGCTGTTTGGACTTTCATTCTGATGGTACCCATTCACTGCAGAAGATCCTTTAGTGAGCAAGTGATCCTAATCTGTTCAAATGAAGAAACAAACTCATCTACATCTAGGAAGGCCTGGGAGTGAGTAAATTTTAAGCACATTTTCATTTTTGGGTGAACGATTTCTTTAACAATTGAAAAAAAAAAAAAAATGAAATAAAATATTAGTTTGTGTTTTTTTTTTGTTGTTGTATGTTTTGTACACAAGGAAAAGCTCTGCCACTTCCCTGATTACCCAGCTGCATCGGATTGCTATACTAATTGTTTAAGAAACACTTGAAAAAATTAGTGTGTAATCCTGAAGAAGGATGTGAAGCTGAAACGCATAGATCACCTTTATAATTATTTTAATGATTTACCCAGTTAATTAAAGGCTTTTTATGGTTACTACAAGTGCCTTGGAGTAATTTAATTTTTTCAGTTTGATATTTATCAATATTTGATATTTATGTTTAAAATCCAAAGAGCACCGTAGATTAAATGTTAGAAAACCCGTGCAGTCATTCTTGTCTCCTGTTGTTTGTCAAGTATTGGTGTTGTTTTTTTTTCATTCAGATACATAACGAATGAGTCTACTTTACATTGGAGTATAAACTCATTAATATCATTTTTTGACTTTGACACAACTTTTAAGGATTTTTTGATGAAAAAAAAGTTCAAAAGAACAACATTTGTCTGAAACAGACATTTTTTTAATCAATTTTGTAATAAATATAATAATAAATTAGTATTTTAGCACCCAGATTTTACATGTGATAGTGTTTATCGTGTACGTGTCCATACAAATATCATTATAGTTAGTATTATATAATAAGAGCTACATAGGCCCAACAACATACCAAGTTTCTTTTCAAATAAACCCTTTTAGTCGAGGTTTTTTTTTTCATATCACATAGTTTTGTACATGGTGGATGGTGCATGTCACACACCTGTCCATGTTGGCATCTGCATAATTTGGCTAGCTTCTATCTATGATTTAAGCCAAAATACCACAGAGTTTGATTGGATGCATGGCTTTGACATCAAAAACAAAAGGGAATTTTTGTTCTCTTGTTGCAGTTTTACTCATGGAAGTGTGTACTGTACCTCTTTGGGGGTCTGGTTGTCTGCAATTCTCTGTCCCTCAAAAAGAAACCTTAGAGAGTTCATGGGTACACCCTGCATAAAATACAAAAACAAACAATGTCAAAAGACCGAAAACACCTCTGAGAGGCTGAACAAAATCAATAACCAGTTTATAATATTTAAATTTATGCCAGCATATTTTCATGTCTACTGCAGTGCTCAGAATTCCTACAGTACATTTTTACATTTTCAAAATGTCATACTTTTCCAAAATCATATTTTCAGACTTCGTAGATTTTTTTTTTGACTATACTGAACATCTGATAAATGGTTTTAATTCCAACTGTTAATACGCATGTTTCATTCTAACTATGTATGCTATTCTGTTGCCAAATAATTGCTGCAATATTGTAGCTAGGTACTGTAGATCATGCAAATCAACTAACTCCAAAACCATACAAGTTAAATATGCAGCTTTTTATTAAAACTGCAATGCTAAAATGCAAGATTATATTTTATATGCTTTCACACGTTCACTGACAGCATACGTTTTTAATATTTTTAATTCAAATTATGTTACAAAATAATATTGTCATGGATTACGTTCGTTCAGAAAATTGTATTTTCAAAATAGCAGCATGACATGCTATTCAGTATAATAATGTTGGCTATACTATAAATTTGAGGAAAACATACATTACCATCATTATCACTCTTTTCAAGTCCTCACCCATAAAGTATTCATCCATGTTGCATTATATTACTCCATATTCAGTATATAGTAGTCTCTCACATGCACTGATATTCTCAAATTTATAACGTGCACTTACACAATGCTGCACACCAAACAAAAAAGTACAGTCTGATTTAAATCTGAGCAAATATGTGTTAGTGATGACTCACCTGTCTCTGACTGTAGGACTCTTTCAGCTTCTTTAAATGTGTCGTCATCTTCACTTTGAAGTGAATTTCACTGTTGTCCTGCAAAAGGGAATAAATCACACATTTTGCCAGAATGACCAAATTGTGATCGGATAACCTGAATTTCAACGGTGAACTAGAAAACACCTCTAATTACAGGGACCCCTTCCCACCCGATCATCACTTTCAGTTTTTATTAATCGATCGCTCCAATCCGTTCTTCTCGCATCCTTATAACTTGAGGGCTTGGTTCCTAGTAATAAACAAATAAGCGCGCATTAGATTCTGTATGACAGGGTTTTTTGGTTTCTAGCATGCAAGCCCCTTGGTAATGCCCTGTAATTTACTTACAGTGGGGAAAATATTTATTTGATCCCCTGCTGATTTTGTAAGTTTGCCCACTTGCAAAGAAATGAAGGGTCTGTAATTTTTATGGTAGATTTATTTTAACGGATAGAGACAGAATACCAACCAAAAAATCCAGAAAAAACACATTATATAAAGGTTAGAAATTGATTTGCATTTCAGTGAGTGAAATAAGTATTTGATCCCCTACCAACCAGCAAGAATTCTGGCTCCCACAGATTGGTTATGTACCCATGTGGAACACAGATTAGTCCTGCCACTTTAAGAAGTTACTCCTAATGTCAGCTCGTTAGGTGTATAAAAGACACCTGTCCACACAATCTGTATCTTCCATTCAAACCTCTCCCACCACCATGGGCAAGACCAAAGAGCTGTCAAAGGATGTCAGAGACAAGACTGTAGATCTGCACAAGGCTTGAATGGGCTACAAGACCATCAGCAAGAAGCTTGGTGAGAAGGAGACAACTGTTGGTGCGATTATTCAGAAATGGAAGAAATACAAAACAACCATCAATCGGCCTCGGTCTGGAGCTCCGTGCAAGATCTCACCTCATGGGGTAAGGATGATCATGAGAAAGGTGAGGGATCAGCCCAGAACTACATGGGAGGAGCTTGTTAATGATCTTAAGGCAGTTAAAACCACAGTCACCAAGCAAAACATTGGAAAACACTACGCTGCAATGGACTGAAATCCTGCAGCACCCACAAGGTCCCACTGCTCAAGAAGGCACATGTACAGGCCCATTTAAAGTTTGCCAAAGAACATCTAAATGATTCAGAGAAGGCTTGGGAGAAAGTGCTGTGGTCAGATGAGACCAAAATTGAGCTCTTTGGCATTAAATCGACTCGCCGTGTTTGGAGGGAGAGAAATGCTGACTATGACCCCAAGAACACCATCCCTACAGTCAAGCACGGAGGTGAAAACATTATGCTTTGGGGCTGTTTTTCAGCTAAGGGTACAGGCAAGACCCTCAACCACATTAATTGAGGGGGATACATGGAACGGCGGCCATTTGTACTGTAAAATCTTGGACGAGAACATCCTTCCCTCAGCCAGAACACTGAAGATGAGTCATGGATAAGTCTTCAAGGATTACAATGACCCGAAACCATAACGCCAAGTAATGCTGAGTTCACAATGCACGATTTTAGCCCCGATTTTCACTCGCCGACAGGTTTTGCGAATCGCCGACAAATGCCCGAAATCGGTGGCAAATCGGTGCTCGTTCCCGCAAGTGACAATCACACAGTGTGAATTATCAAAGACGCGATCTGCGGATATGCCGACTGGCCGCCAAAATATGCATGCTAAATATCTGGGAGCTGGTGGCGATTCACAATCACGTGTGTGCACTGATTTCTGACTGAAAAATACATTCGGCGATGGACCTCAGCCAATGAGAGACCACAAGATCAGGGCAGAGGAATACAGTAAAAGTGAGTACGGGGAGGAGTATAGACCAGACATCTCCGTATTTTATAAATAATATTAACAATATATCTACAGAAGAAAAACAAGCACCAACATTTGATGTTGACCACCACAACACAGCATAACGGCAAAATTATTGTACCCTCTTGGGGCCGAACACCCAAATACCTTTTCGACTGCTCCTCCTCCTCCTGGAAATTTTCCTGTTTTCTTTTTATCCTTTGTAGCTGGAAATCAGCCGCAGACGTTTGCAGGCTATTTATATATATATATATATATATATCTATATATTAGAATTCAAGTCTCGATCGAGAACTCCGGTCTGACGCACGCGGGTTCTCACATTATTTCCTTATCACTTCTCGCATGTATTTTGTTGAGAAACTTAGTTTGCGGACCAGACAGAGTTGTCGGCGATTCTTCCTATTGTGAAGTCATGCAGTGTGTAACCTCCAGTCGCCGATCCATTGTGCAATGTGAACACAGCAGCAACTGAATGCTACCTCAGATAGTCGTGCAGTGTTCGAGTGTGAAAAACCACGGTTGAACCGATGACTTTGAAAATCGTTGCAGTGTGAAAATCGGCATAAGGCTGTGCAAAAAATCGAATGCGATTTTTCATGCGCATCTCGTCAGTAAAGCGCTTCTGTGATTAGTAGTAAATCTCCAACACGTGCTTTCAGATGGAGCGGCATTTACTAAACAGAGCCATAGTTCAATGACAAAC
Source organism: Sinocyclocheilus anophthalmus (assembly GCA_018155175.1). Classification (NCBI taxonomy): domain Eukaryota; kingdom Metazoa; phylum Chordata; class Actinopteri; order Cypriniformes; family Cyprinidae; genus Sinocyclocheilus; species Sinocyclocheilus anophthalmus. The sequence continues at coordinate 774,759 of JADLZN010011089.1, forward strand.
CAACTTCTGTGTAGTGAATGCCGCTCCATCTGAACGCACGTGTTGGAGATTTACTTCTACTCACAGGAGTGGCTTTACTGACCAGATGCGCATGAAAATCACACTCGATTTTTTGCACAGCATACCGCCAAGACAACAAAGGAGGTGGTCAAGAAGAAGCAATTAACTCTTTCTCCGCCATTGACGAGTTATCTCGTCTTTTACAGGAAAACGCTTCCCCGCCAAAGACGAGTTAAAGCTTTTCGTGTTTTCAGTGTTATACACTCGGGGGCGCTATCTTCTGAACGAGTACAAAACCTCCCGAAAAAAAACACACATGAACAGGACGGAGAAACGAGCGATCTCTTATGTAAACAGATCATCAGCAATAGACAGCATATAAAGTAAAATGTTGATCCAGGAAGTGGTACATGTCTGTGCAAGCTTTATAGGTATTGATGGAAGCGATTTACTGGATTTATGCATTGATAATCGTACTGAATATTATCCAGATGTAGTTTTTGATAAAAATGTTATTTTTGCTCAAAATAATGATTTTTTTTTTATGAAACCTACCTATATTTAAGTGTTGATAAAAAAAAAAAGAATGCTTCAAGCTAGAATAAATCGGAATAAAAAAAGTTTTGTTTAAAAGTAGAGGCTCTGATCTTTATTTTGGTGTATTGCATATTCAAATATTCATACAACAAAATATACTGGAGGCTAGGGCTGCACGATAAATCGCATGCGATATTTAACGGCCATCTTGTCAGAAAGCCGGTTCTGTAAACAGCAGTAAATCTCCATCATGGGCGGGCTGTCACTGGAGCAAGCATTAATAACCGAGACGTTGTCACCGAAAAGTATGCGCAAAATATAACGTGGTTTTGCCGCAGCTTGTCGTGAAAACAGCTCTGTGTAGTTAAGGATGCTCCATGTGACAAAGCCCGCAAGTGATGGAGATTTTTACCGTGATTATAAGAACCGACTTTACTGAAAGATTGAGCATAAAATTATCGAATGTGGATTTATCATGCAGCCATACGGAATGGTATCAATTGTTCTTTAGTGTCATCATGACAAATCGCTGGCGGTGGGGCTGGCAACTTTTTACAAAAAATGCTGGCGGGAAAGAGGTTCCCTCCGTTAAGGTCATGGAGTTGCCTAGCCAGTCTCCAGACCTCAATCCTTTAGAAAATCTGTGGAGGGAGCTGAAATTTCGAGTTGCCAAACGACAGCCAAGAAAGCTTTAGGATTTAGAGAGGACCTATAAAGTAAAATATCAAAATCCCTCCTGAGATGTGTGCAAACCTGGTGACCAACTACAAGAAACAGCTTACCAACAAGGCTTTCTGCACCAAGTACTAAGTCATGTTTTTCTTGGTGATCAAATACTTATTGTTCATCAATTGGAAATGGAGAATCAATCATCCTCTACTTGTGGGTTTTTTTCAGGGATTTTTTTTGGTTGGCATTCGTCGCTAAACATTAACCAATAAAAAAACCTACCCTAAAAAAATTACAGAACCTTCATTTTTATTTGTAGTGGGCAACTTACAAAATCAGCAAGGACTTCAAATAAATAAGTTACCAGTATTGTAAGTGGATCAGTAAAACATTTCTTGGCTATCTGAACATTAAAAAGAGCTGATTTGCATTTTTGTTCCGCCTGAGGCCAGTTTGTTTGCTCAGTATGTACTGAATAGTCAGTATATAGTGGAAGGAAACTGTAATGAGCTGTGTTTGGGTTCTTTGACTGTAAACATACAACCAGCCATACTACGGTTAAAAGAAAGACTCAGGATAATGGACCACACGACACAAACAAGACCAACATGACCAAATGTAACAACTAGTTAAATGATCTAAAATGAATGCAGAAATAGTGACTCAAATGTGCAGCATGGTCCATCAGCTCAAGCCAATATGAACTTAGCTTTCAGCGCCCAGAGCTGCCAACTAGCACCCCCTAGGTAAGTGGAAAAGATTGAAAGATTTGAAAATAGAAATTTTCGATATTTTCACGTTTCTTCTATAAACACCGGAAACGGAAAAAAATATGTGACAATTTCTCCGATCAACGACCAATATAGCGTTTATTTTTTTTATATTAAAACACTGCAGCATGACTTTCCCATCCACAGTCAGTTAGCCATGAATACCCAGACAGGCTAAAAAAAGATGGGCCCTCTTATTTTCATTTTCTACTAGTCCGTCTTTCTCCTTTCCTCTCACAAACAAGTTCGATTCTATAAAACAGGTTTAACCTCACCGTGTCTGACATGATATTCCGCAATGTACAGCCCTTCTTCAGATCACGAACGCTTGATTTAAATAACGAACTGTAATGTGCAGTAATGTGAGGTTTTGCTACCAGCAGACTCACAACACAGCGCCGTTGCCGTCATTGGAAAGGGGCGGGACTTCCTACGACGCTGGTCGTTGACCCAACGGTGTTGTTTTTCTCACCACGTTCTTTCTGATTGGTTCCATTCGCCTTCGATGAGGATATTATTGGATACTTCGGTAAAACGTGGGGGAGGCATGTACTGTGCCGGAATCCAACAGATGTTATCTCCGTTTACGATATTATTACGGAAGATTCACTAAGGATTAAAATAGTACCCAAACAGTGTTTGAAAACTGTTGGACTGTGGATATTCAACTTTAAACCAAAATAATTAATATACATTATAAACACGCAGAGCGGGAAAGCTGTACATTAACAGTTAGGAGTTGGTTATTTAAGTGAAAAGTCTGTACATGCGGTCTTGTAAATTACAACGAAAACAACTTGAGATTCCTCTAGTTCAGACGATATTGCACATGCGCACATTTCTTTGGTAGTACTGCGCATGCGCATACTGTCCCCATGTGCACCTCGTGGAAAGCGACTCGTTGTAGCGGAAGGCTTTCAATGTGGGGAGCGCGGCAGTGAACTTTATTTAGAGCAAGAAAAATAATCAAAATGTTAGTGTTATTTGAAACTGCCGCTGGCTATGCCATTTTCAAGGTATGCATATTTTTTATGCCGTTAAGAGTGATATGTTTTGCATAAGGATTCATAGATTACCGTTAGCTAGCCAGCATAGTTAGCAGTGCTATCAGACCAATAATTTCCAGAAAGTCGCGAGTTAAACTTTTTAAAAGTATTTTCGTGTATATACGTGCTGAGTGTGTTTGTAACAATGTACTTAACGAAATGTTGAAGTGAGGTCAGTGAGTTTTGGGCCAGCGTGTGTCGTGTGGCCTGCGCCGCAGCACAGCCACGTTGTGTCTTTGGGGCTGCTTATGAGAGCTCTTCACTGTCTGTTCTTTGCGTTAGGACGAGTTTTAAATTCATCAGTCGTGGACAATGTCATTTAGTTCTTGCACAAAATTTTGTAGAGCCGAGAAATGCTGTTTTACATAAGTACGCAGCTATTAAAGAAGCTCTTTACATGTGATTACCGGTGCAAGGGTCCACATGGTCGCTCATGTCGACCACTCTATGGTTTGAGTTTAGGCATCTCAAAAATGACAGCTAGATGGATTGTGGCAGTACATTTTAATCATCAGCTTTTTGTTGTGTGCAGGTCTTGGATGAACAGAAACTCCAGCAGGTGGACAGCCTGTGGAAGGAGTTTGGTGGAAAGGAGTTTGAAACGCCCAGAAAAACAGAACCAGGAAAAAAAGCCAACAACCGTTGGGTGTACTTTTGTGAATGAATTTAGTGACTGTGTTTCGTCTCGTCTAAGTAAGTCCATGCTAATATACCTCTTTGTTTATGGTAGAAATACACATCTTCACCTTTCATGGGAAACTTGGAAATATCAGAGAACCTTAAAAGGCTCTTTTACATGACCAGAAAGGTGATTAAGTCAATTTCTGTAGTGAATTTTTTTTTATTATTATTAAGATATTTTCTTGGACACACATGCTATTTTAAATGTTTTTGAAATCTTTACTTGGTAGTCAAAAACAACTGGGAATCTGGTTGAAATGTGTGGGAAAACGAAACATTTTTTCAAATCTTGGTAATCCGTCACGGTCTCATCATCTCTGAATATTTCATTTCTTTTTATTCTCATTATCTGTAACATCCCATGTATGTTTTTTTTTCAGTGTAAAACTGAAGCACTTTGAGAAGTTTCAGGATACAACGGAAGCTCTTGCAGGTAACTATGCTGAAGTGAAACATCAGCACCTTTAGTGCTTCGTTTATGGATGCAAAGCCATTTGATTGTCCTTCAGCTGTGTGTCTATGATGTATCTGTATATCTGACTCATGCATGAGGTCACTAAACAGTAATTCGTCACTACCGCTGAGACCACAGATTTCACTTAATTCATGTGTTTCTAAATATGCGATTAAAATAAAACAACGTTAATATATTTATTTACAAAAAATAAAAACATTCATTTAAAATGTTTTTCTTTTCTTATGTTAATATCAGCGGCCACAGCGATGGTGGAGGGGAAATTGGGGAAAAGTCTGAAAAAAGTTCTCAAGAAAGTTGTGGCCAAAGAGGCTCATGAACAGCTGGCCATTACTGATGTAAAACTAGGAGGAGTCATTAAGGTAAATGGTGGGTTTTCTAAATCTTGGGGAAAATATAAGTACAGACCAGTGCAGGTTGCTATATGCATTCCATATGAAATCCTGTTAAAGATATTTGCTCTATGAAACACTACAAGCTGTGATGATGATGACCTTTGCGTCATGTTGCTGAAAATTCATGAGGCTTTTTTGTCACTACCTCATCTGAGCTTGTGTTAACTCCTGGAAATATCGTTTGGTTGTGGTAGAGTTATGGTTAAACATCAGGGCTGGTAATGCAAAGCTTGTGTGACTATCACTGTAGTTCTCTGCTGTTTGTTCAGTGGAAGTCCCTTTAGCTGAAACTCTTTTTTCGCCCCCTGCAGGAGAAGCTGAACCTGAGCTGTGTGCACAGCCCTGCTGTGGCCGAGCTCATGAGAGGCATCAGAAACCAGATGGAGGGGCTTATCACGGGTCTTCCTGCCAGAGAGATCAGTGCCATGTCTCTCGGTTTGGCCCACAGGTTAGTTTACAGTTAAAAAATCAACAAAAATAAAAAAAAAATAGTTTTTTTTTGCTCGCGTCAATGATTAGTTCTTGCTGACCGATTTCTTTGAGGATACTAATCAGCATTCGTCACTACCACTGAGACTGAGCAGATATTCACATTACTCTCAACACATGGTTTTACACATCAATTGACTGGTTTTCTTTTCGTATTTCCTCTCAGTCTTTCACGGTACAAGCTCAAGTTCAGCCCAGACAAGGTGGACACCATGATCGTTCAAGCCATTTGTAAGAATATGTTTATTTATTTGTACATACTTAAGCCCATATGTAGACAGCAAGTGACTTAAACAGCTGTTCACCCTCTCTCACTCTTCTGCCCACCTGCAGGTCTGCTGGATGATCTGGATAAGGAGCTCAATAACTACATCATGCGCTGCAGGGAATGGTACGGCTGGCACTTCCCAGAGCTTGGCAAGATCATCACAGATAACCTGGCATACTGCAAGAGTGTCCGCAAGATTGGTTCGTACACGCTTGGAAGTATTTTATGAGGATGTCTAGGTCAGATCTTTTTAATGCTTTTCTATTTTGGTAGAAAGAAAACGTTTATTTTCCTCACAAACAGCAAGGTCTAAAAGTCACAGATTAAATAGAAAACAAACCTAGAAATGTAGATCAACCAAAAATCAAAGTTTACTCACCCTCAGATCATCCAAGGTGGAGATGTGTTTTTCTTCATTAAAACAGATTTGGGGAAATTTAGCATTACATCACTTGCTCAGCAATGGATCCTCTGCAGTGAATGGGTGCCGTCAGAATGAGTCCAAACAGCTGATAAAAACATCACTGTAATCCACATGACTCCAGTCTATAAGTCTTGTGACGACAAGGGTTTTTATTTTATTTTTTTAATTCGGAGCATTGCTTCCAGCTAAATTACTGGGTAAATTGAACCGAGTAAGTTTTCAGCAAATATTTATTTTTGGTTGAACCAAAATAAGAAATTACATTGTAGGGTTTGTTGTTAATACTTTTAATTGTGGTAGTATTCATATAATATAAATATTTAAACTGAAGATTTCAAATAGTATGTTGAACTGTATTTTTCTTGTTTCAAATGTCTAGGCGATCGCACAAATGTGGCATCAATGGATTTGTCTGAGATTCTACCAGAAGAGATTGAGGCAGAGGTTAAACTAGCTGCAGAAATCTCCATGGGAACAGAGGTGTCCGAGGAGGACATTGCCAACATCATGCACCTGTGTGACCAGGTGTGTTGAATGTAAAAATTAAGTTTAGTTTATATATTTCAGCTTTTGGTTTACATGATCAGTTCCATTGTTAATTGGAAAGCAGTTCATATCATTTATGGAAACGTATCACCTTCATGTCTAGGTGATTGAAATATCAGAGTATCGCACACAGTTGTATGATTATCTAAAGAATCGTATGATGGCGATTGCGCCCAACCTGACAGTCATGGTGGGAGAATTAGTGGGAGCCCGTCTCATTTCACATGCAGGTGAGAAAGAAACAAAGAAAAGAATTGCGATTGGAAATGTTAATTTACTTGATTAAACCTCTACCATTGTCTAATATTTCTTTGTTTTTAGTTTTTTTTTTAAAAACTTGTCTTGTGTTTGGCTCTTCAGGATCTCTGCTGAACTTGGCCAAGCACCCTGCGTCTACCGTTCAGATTCTCGGGGCAGAGAAAGCTCTGTTCCGCGCTCTGAAAACCCGTCGGGATACACCCAAATACGGTCTCATCTATCACGCTTCTCTGGTGGGGCAAACCACAGCCAAGAATAAGGGTAAAATCTCCAGAATGCTGGCTGCTAAAACGGCCCTTGCCATCCGTTATGATGCCCTGGGAGAAGATACCAATGCGGAGATGGGAGTGGAAAACAGAGCCAAGCTGGAAGCACGATTACGCTACCTGGAGGAGAAAGGGGTTAGTTGATATAGTATACAATTTCTTTTTTGATTGTGTCGCAAGCAGTGATGAAGATGGCTTCATGTCACAGTCCTGAAAATACAGTGTGGGTCATTAAGTCACTATCTCTTCTGAGCTTGTTTTGTTTGCTCTTTATATGCAGTTGTTGTATACAGCACTTCTTTCATTGGAAAGCATACTAAAGCAAAGCAACACTGTGAGTGTCTGTGTTTGCAGTCAGAATGATAAAATCTTGATAAATAGTTTTGTATCTATTTTCTGTCTTAGATCAGACGTATTAGTGGTTCAGGCAAAGCTCTGGCAAGGGCTGATAAATATCAACACAAGAGGTGAGTGTTTCTTCCACATTGTTTAGATCATACTTCACAACAACACTTTTGACCCTTACCTATTCAATGTTTTTGGGTAGTAAGATATATATATATATATTTTTTTTTTTTTTTTTTTTTTTTTTTATTATTATAATATATTTTTATGAAAGAAAATGAACTTGGTACTCAGCAAGGATCTGCCCATTACAATTACAGCACCTCTTATAAGATTTTATTTCTTATGTTCTTTTGAACTTTATATTCATTAAAAAATCCTGAAACAACAGTTAAAAACAATTTTTAAATTGTTGTAATATTTTAGAATGTTGCTGTTCTTACAGTATTTTGTATAAATGCAGATGGTTTTGAAAAAAAACGTTTCATAATGTATGTCATCATTATGTAAGCTTATCACAAATAAAATAAGTAATTCTACTAAAAAAAAAATTAAGTAACTTTGAACAAAATTTTTTTCCCAGCACATCTTAAAGTGTGTCATCCAAATGTGAATTTTTTTTTATAAAAAATTTTTTTTTACAGAAGTACTTGTTTTATGTTTTTACAAATTACATTATTAAAGATTATTTTTATAAATGTTGCTATTTATTGAATTTTTGCCTGTAAGATCTGGAACTGATACAGGAAAACTTTCAGTTTTTAAAATTATTTTATTTCAGTAACATCACTAGCCAAACGTGAATTGTGTCAGCCTTAGATTTACATCTCATCTTTTACTTCCTGTCAGTGATGTAAAGGTATACGACCCATCTGGTGACTCCACACTCCCCACAGTCTCAAAGAAGAGGAAGATCGAAGAGGTAGAGGAGGGTGAGGAGGAAGATAAGCCGGTGGAGGCTAAAGCTAAGAAAGTAAAGAGGGAAGCCCCCACAGAAGGTAACCATCCATGCAGCATAACACTGACCTAAATGGTGTTGCAGCCACATGTTAAATGCAGATGAACATTAAATAAATATTCATTACAGGAGAAGCAGAAACAGAGCCACCAAAGAAGAAGAAGAAAAAGGAGAAGAAGAAAGCGGAGGAGGAATCCAAGCCAGAAGAGGAGGAGACGGCCGTCAGCCCAGCAGAGGAGGTGAGAGGGGTGGAAAGATAAATTCATCTCTGGTTGATGGTCATTAATATGCTGATGTGGAATCATTCTTTAAGTTCAGCTTATCTAGGGACCAGGTTTTACATTGAAGCACTTACATGATGTGTGATAAGTACATCGTGAAGTTTCTACATGTTACTATTTATGCTTTATAGACGACAAAAAAGAAAAAGAAGGAAAAGAAACGAGCGGCTGAGGTGGAGCCGAAGGAAGAGGAGGAAGAAGCGGCAGTCAGTCCAGCAGAAGAGGTGAGGACCATGATGCCAAACGCGATCATATCTTATCTTATTTTATAAAACCTAAAACACATTTTTTTCCTTTTACAGACAACAGAAAAGAAGAAGAAAAAAAAGAAAAAGGTTAAAGAGGCGGTAACCTTTACGGGCTCTCATCTCTTTCTTATCCAAAAAAGCCGACTAGATTAATTGGATCTTTCAGAACCTTTGCGGTATATAAAAGGACATTTTAGTTTTTGGACATCATATGATGATCACATCCCCTTTTTGTGTCTCCGGCCCAGCTCACAATGAACAGTTCAAGTGGACTGTTGTTATTCCTTTAAAAACATTATTTTAATTATAGGATATTTTCTCTCCATACTGCTTGATTGCAAGAGAAAAGTCCACAAGATTGATATAATTTGATGCTCCTCCTGTGTGTTGAGTTGTACTGGATCATACAGTTCAGTTAGTCTTCTATAAGTGAATGTTTTTAGTTTAAAGTGAGGATGGGATCACATTATAAAAGAAATATCGGAGTATGTTTTGTGATGTAAAACTGGGTCATTTGTGTCTCAGGATTATTAAATACTGTTTCTAGTTGGCTCATTGACTTTCTTGTTTTGCGTTCTTACATGGTTAATGCATTATACAAAGTGTAACATTGATTTGTAGTTTAGTAAGATATTGGTCATTGAACTTCAGTCACGGTGCTGCTTGCCCAAATCTGCAGCACTTAAGATTTTTTAATTAAAAGCTTTTAGATTCAAATCCAAAGCACTTTGTTCCAGATGATCTCTATCCCTAAGCGGAAACAAGATGCTGCTTACAAATGTAGCGCAGATGAAACTCTGGACCGTGAGGACATTTAGCCAAATCTTTGGATGGAGTACTTTGTGTGTGTGTGGGGTGTGCGTTATGACTTCTTGTGTGTGATGTGTGCTGTGTTTGGGTCTGTTGTGCTTCTCTATTTATGGTTCCTCCTCTATCCTTGTTCCAGTAAGATCAGGCCAAGTCAAGAAACTTGGCCAAAATACAGCATAAATTTAGCCAGCCATCAGCATGTACTAGGTCTAATGAACAGGAGATAGAGCAGCTATTTTGATTATCTCTCTAACATGAGAGGAAGTGACAGAATCTGGATATCACCGGGCCTCTGAGCCAAGATACAGTAAATCAGTTCTTAAGGAGAAAGCAGCTCGTTTTTAATATTTGTAGGCAAGAAGGCATAGAACTTGATTATCAGTTTGCATTGGAGCATGAAATGCAAAAATGTTACACCACATTCAGTTTGTTTTTCACCAGCAAATGCAATGGCTGAAATTATTTTGGAAAAGAGCCAGCGTTCATTTAAACTGGAGTATTTTGCTTCTGGTGGTCTCCGTCATCTACACTCTTAAATTATATATTGATTCAGCAAAGAAACTTATTAATTGGGTGTTAACAATCTATATCAGTGATTCTCAGTCTTTTTGATTCCAATGCCCCTCATTGTCCACAACAATATTTAACTTTTTTTTTTTTAATAAACTCAAACCTACGAAATGTTTTAGAACTTGGCATAGCTAGAATTAAGAACTAACGTATTTTGGCATAGAAATTGTATATTTGTTATAAAAATGTCTGTGGAATTACAAGATTTTTTAAATTTACATGACTTCCACATCTAGTAACCAAACTTAAATAAGAAACGGGGTGAATTAAAATAGGAAACTAGATTTTTTAAAAGTTTGTTTTGACTTATTTTTTATTATTTATTTACCTTTATTTAACCAGGAAATTAAAAACTAATTTACAAGAGCGTCCTGGCCAAGATAGGCAGCACATTTTTTATGTGTTATGTAAAACTTTTAAAATCTTTAAGTCATCTTGAGGCCTCCTAGTGTGCAACGGACCCTGATTGAGAATACTGATTTATATAGTTCTTTAGATATTAAAAGAAGTTCTTGATGTTTCATTATAAATGGGAGACTGAGTACATAGATGATTTAAAAAAAAAAAAAAAAAAGTAATTAGAGTATGTTTGTTTATGCAACTTATATAGGAGCTAATATTGTGTCAGGCTGACACTTGGAGCCTTTATTTTGTGAGTGTTGACATGTTTATTCCATAGATCCCAGAATTTCCTCAATGAATAACAGTATTCATCATTAAAACCAGATCCATTCATCTTCAGCTTAACGTTACTTGGTGAGAGCACTCCTTAAATGGTGAGAATGAGTTGCGGTGGCAGAAAGAAACGTCTGCCCTCGTTCTCTGGCTTCGTAACCCTTGCCTTAGTAGCGCAGTTCTCTCTGGTCCATTTTGGCTATTAACATGAGAAAAAGGTTTTATCAGGAACGTAGACAGATTTATGGAGTTAGCCTTGACCATTTCTTATGGATGGGAGCCCATGTTTTGCAAAGCTCTAGAGATCTGGATATGAATAACAGAGGATGGTCGTGTTGCTCACTACACAAACACAACACACGTTTAGCCACGTTTATGGTGGTTGATATGTTTGAACCGGTGTCTTTCTAGAAAGGGCATTTATTTAGTAAAATACCTGATGCAAGTAGCAAAGTATAATGCAAGTAAAATACAAAATCTAGATCTCAAGTGCTGAGAAATAAGTTCCTTATAAATTCCACGCTCATTTATATCCATGTGATTGTTAGGTCAGGCTTTGGCTTTGTTAAATGATTGACAGATGATGACCTTTGACCTTTAGCAATGACTCTACATGTAATTGTGTTTATTTATAACAACATAAATCCAACATGACTGATGAAAGTGGTGAAGTCCCTCATTTTCTGCTATCTTCTACAGCAATGAAGTCTCTCAAAACACATTATTTTGATAAAACAATCCTTTTATTCTTGTACCAAACCATGATGTTTTTCTCATTTGGAATTGAACTATTCATGCATGTGTTAAACGGTATTAAAGATGGTCCTAAAGGAATTTTTTTCAATAATGAGAAACATCATTTCAGTCAAGTGTGCGAATCGTGTGCTTTGCAAGAATTAAGACCATGTCACTCATTTTCATGCTCAACAGAAAAAAAGTTAAAGTATCTTACAGACGTGCATGTTGAATGCTAATATGGCACCAAATATGGCAGTACACCCTCTTTCGTAAAGCCAAGGTTTTGTGTTTCAAGGGAAATTATTCTTGTATTAGTTTTTATTGCCTCTAATAATTTTGAGTGATTTGGGATTTGTGCAGTTAAATAAATAAGAAAAGCTGTTTTTAGTGTGGCTCTGCTAAGCTACCTATGATTGAGAGGACATGGGGGTTCTCCACTCCTGTGTGGTTGCCAAGTGTTCCCTATAACAATCCTCCCTTCCCACTAATCAAGACATTCATTTTATTACGATCAAGTGCAAAACATGCATATTAAACCCAGACACTCAAGATACAGACAGTCAGCAGAGATAAAGTGACCTGTTAATTTAGTTATGCTCTAAAAGAGCATGAAGGAATATTCTAGATTAAAAGTTAATTCTACAACTATAACTAGAAAACATATGTGGGCCAAAATATACCATGACCTATATTATTTACTTGAAGTATACTAAATTCTAAATAATATTTAAATTTCTAAATATTGTATTTTCTTTAAAATATAATGAATTTTACAACAGGTGTGTGAACATGCATATCTCTTGAAATGTATTTTTGTTATAATTTCTATATTCTTTTATTAAACCTTTTAATAATAATAGCAAACAAATGGAAAACAACATTTCCTTCATTTAGGAATTTCTGGAATTGCAAATGAACTAGGCACGTATGTGACCACTATGAATAGACCACTTTATGATAGATCTTTGAAATCATTGATTTCAAAGCCCCCCCCCCTTGTTCGCTCCATGATTCGTTTAAAACGCGGATTCATTCAGAAACTAAACACTACTGTGCTGCTCACAGATGCACAACAATTCTGCTGTGACTTCATAGGTAACATTTTCATTGGCAAAATGGAACAAAAACACACAATATTGTGTTTAAAACATAACACAATATTAACTTCTTACTTACTGAACTGATCAGTATCACATTTGCACTCGTGTTATTTGGGACAAAAACAGCGCTCGTGTGATATCGCTTATTGTATGATATAAATATGAGACAAAAACTCATACAGGATTTTTGCAGCAATATCTTGAATTTTGGGGCATAACTGCATTTATGGAGTTGTTGCCCTACAGGTCTGGGGGCGTGGCCAGTGTGTTAACTGAGTTAAAATATTTTAGTCAAGTTATTTTTTCATAACTAATTAATTAAGTTAACGAGTTAAACTGACAGCCCTAATATCTATACTGTATATATATATTATATATATATAAGTGGATGTTATTAATTGACCCACATATGCATTTTGTGGTTCTATAATACAGGTACATAATGTGGCATAATATTTACAATATTTTCAGACGATATTTTCTCTCACAACCGACTACAGTATAAATGTGGAATAATATATAAACACAACTATATACTAGTGTTTAATCCAAAGGAAAATGATGGGGAAATATCTAGTATTTGTGTGGTCAAGACAACTAAAAAATGGATCGTATTTACAGAAAAGGTACTCAGATGCATCAGTGTTTTCTAACAATTGGTGAGTATCTCAATATCTTCTCAGTCCTTTAGTCTGCTTTCACCTGGGCACAATGCCTCCTGATTGAGCTGTGCTCCTGTCAGTCGCTCTCCTATGTTCCCACAGTACAGAAGAGAACGCATGGGCCATTTCTGGTAAAGAAGACACAAGTCCATCACTTTGATCTTTCACCATGTAAATACTCAAGATAATTGAATCCTTAACAAAAACCTAGAATAATGTTGCAATGATGTAAAACTGTGATGTATAGCACTATATATCTATATTTAACATTTTATTTCTGACAGTGTTCTCCATTAGATATTGGCCTAATATTAATCAACTTTCACCTTCACAGGATGCAGGTACTCTGCTCTCTGCAGGATGGTATGGTCCCCCAACATCGCACCCTGGTCCAGGGTTTCGGTCAGGTGGGCGATATAGTTAGTGGCCAGGACCAGGACGTCCAGTTTGGAGAGTTTTGTGTCTGGAGGGACGGAGGGTAAAGCAGCCTGCAGGCTGTGGAAGGCTTGTCTAAGGTTCCGAACACGACTCCTCTCTCTCGCTGCATTCTCAGGAGAGTTTTGGGTCTTACATGCCCTGGACGGAGTTATCGGTCCAGACCTTACCTAACACAATAAAAAAGGAATGAGGGAAAACTTCTTACTATGTTTTGTGAGCCTTTAGGGGTGGGTCCCACTTTATATTAGGCATCTTCAATTACTAGTTGTATCAAACTGCTAGTTATATCAAAAAAGGGTTACACTTTATTTTACAGTACATGTACTTACAGTAATACAATCTAATTAATTACCCAAGAAAGCACTGGTATAAAGTAGCTACATGGGTTAAGGTTAGGTTTAGGGGTAGGTTCAGGCTTAGTGACTAGTTATTACCCAGTTATAGTAATTGCTAATAAGTACATAGTACATGTGGAAAAGGACTGTAAAATGAAGTGCTATCCAAAAAAGATTAATTGTTAGGTACAATGTATTGTGTTCATGTGGGATTGCAAAACACTTTTGCTGCTACTGCGGTGGAATATGTAGGTTAGGGACAGGTTTAGTGGTATGGGTTAAGTCAACAGTGTAATTACAGATGTATTTACTTTAATTATAGCCGTAATTATGTGCATGTATTTTAAAAATATAAGTACAATGTAAATACCTTTATCTACACAAAGTGCAGCCCCCCCCCCCCCACAAAGTTATAAAATTCAAATAACACGATTAATAGGAGTGTATTTTAAAAAGAAGAAAAAGCTATTTACGTCATGTTTTAAATTCAATGTTTTCTGTTTATTGGTAATGTTGTGAAATTTGCAGCAATCAGAGTAAAAACAATTGTGTCCACTCATTTTTTAGGTGTATAAAAAAATTATACATTTAAATGTTAAGCGTAAAGGGTATTTAAATATAATTAATATAAAGTGGGTTAGACAACTCTTTTATATGGTTCAAAGAGACCACGCAGAAAAAGCTTCTACTCGGCCTTTTCAATTGTCATACAAACTTTTTTATTATAACTATATAACAGGCAAAATCAAGTGAAAAGTTACAACTGTTGTAAAGTAGTTATAGCTGTAATGATTGTTTAAAATGTATTAAAATTATTTATAATTTATCGTGATTCTTGTTATATTTTTGAGAATAAATAGTTATTACTATAAAAAAAAAACATTCGATAGTGAACTAATTTGGGACTAATTTTGAAAACATACAATCATTTCAATATGTGAAAAGCCATGATATTCTCTTTTGATGCACAGCTCATGATCTCTCGTTACTCTTTATAACCGAACATTTTAAATCCTTTTGAGCGCAAACCACTTCTTCCTTCACTCACCCACTTCTTTGGCTCTCGATGTGTTGCCTGTTTCACGCATGGTTGTGTCCATCTCTGCGTCCGCACACTCTTTCCTCCCATCTCCCTCCTCTCCTGTGCCACATCCTCTTCCAGCGCTCGCTCTGCCATGAGAACCACCGCCGAGACCACCGAACCAGTGAGTAAATGACAGCATTTGAGCGTTTCCTTCGAAATGCTTGAAGGGGTTCGGCCCTCTCCTCCACCCAAAGGCCCAATGTCCACCCCGCTCGGCTCCATCCCCTCCCTCTGCCTTATCTGGTGAGGTAATGTGGGGATCTTCAAGCGGTACGTTATCTCTCGCCCTGCCTCCCACGGGTGCTCACTGCCAAGGGAGCGGACTCAGGAGAGTTGCATGGTGTCCCCAGACAGGTCGGCAACAGCGGAGGGTCTTGGGAAATGTGGAGAGGTCTCTCGCAGCTGCGGACCCACAGCAGACGCAACCTTGACCCCTCGGGCTGCTGGGACGACGTGACCTAAACAATGCAAAGTTACTATGTCAGCTGTCAGCTTGATGGGTGTTGATCAGACTGCTTGGGACATGCTTGTCAAGGATATCTGGATTAAGAGATGTGATGTTGTTGTGCGAAAAACATGAAATATTGCTGTTCGTTGGGAACTGTGATGTATACAAGAACACAACAACAGGAATTAGATGGACATATATATAAAAAAACAAAGTTTGATGTGCTTAACTGCTACTGGCTGACAAAACATCACATATTTGAAGAGAAAACAGGAAAATAGAACAAAGTTCCTCTGTACTTGCACAATTTATTGAACTATGCATTGAGACCTTTACAAAAAAGTTCTGTCTAGTCTAATATTCAAAATACTAGCTACTTCTAAAAAGGAAATGTTTTTGCTCAGAGGTTGCTCTCTTATAGCTGAAGATACAGGTGCATCTCAATAAATTAGAATGTCATGGAAAAGTTCATTTATTTCAGTAATTCAACTCAAATTGTGAAACTCGTGTATTAAATTAATTCTATGCACACAGACTGAAGTAGTTTTTGTTCTTTTAATTGTGATGATTTTGGCCACATTTAACAAAAACCCACCATTTCACTATCTCAACAAATTGGAATACTTCATAAGACCAATAAAAAAAACTTTTAGTGAATTGTTGGCCTTCTAGAAAGCATGTTCATTTACTGTACATGCACTCAATACTTGGTAGGGACTCCTTTTGCTTTAATTACTGCCTCAGTTCGGCGTGGCATGGAGGTGATCAGTTTGTGGCACTGCTGAGGTGGTTGGAAGCCCAGGTTTCTTTGACAGTGGACTTCAGCTCATCTGCATTTTTTTTCTCATTTTCCTCTTGACAATACCGGTTCAGGTCTGGTGAGTTTGCTGGCAAATCAAGCACACCAACACATGGTCATTTAACCAATCTTTGGTGCTTTTGGCAGTGTGGGCAGGTTGCCAAATCCTGCTGGAAAATGAAATAAAAAAGCTGGTCAGCAGAAGGAAGAATAAAGTGCCCCAAAATGTCTTGGTAAGCGGGTGCAGTGACGTTGGTTTTCAAAAAACAAAATAGACCAACACCAGCAGATGACATTGCACTCCAAATCATCACAGACTGAGGAAACTTAAAACTGGACTTCAAACAACTTGGGCTATGAGCTTCTCCACCCTTCTCCAGACTCTAGGACCTTGGTTTCCAAATGAATTACAAAACTTGCTCTCATCTGAAAAGTTTCTTTGGACCACTGGGCAACAGTCCAGGTCTTCTTCTCCTTAGCCCAGGTAGACGCCTCTGACGTTGTCTGTGGTTAAGGAGTGACTTAACAAGAGGAATATGACAACTGTAAATTCCTTGAGACGTCTGTGTGTGGTGGCTCTTGATGCCTTGACACCCAGCCTCAGTCCATTCTTTGTGAAGTACACTCAAATTCTTGAATCGATTTTGCTGGACATCCTCCTAGGCTGTGGTTCTCTCGGTTGTGTTGCATCTCTTCTTCCCACACTTGTCATCCTCATTTCTGTTAACATGCTTGGATACAGCACTCTGTGAACAGCCAGCTTCTTTGCAATGAATGTTTGTGGCTACCCTCCTTGTGAAGGGTGTCAATGAACAACTGTCAGATCAGCAGTCTTCCCAATGATCGTGTAGCCTAGTGAACCAAACTGAGAGACCATTTTGAAGGCGCAGGAAACATTTGCAGGTGTTTTGAGCTGATTAGCTGATTGGCATGTCACCATATTCTAATTTGTTGAGATAGTGATTTGGTTGGTTTTTGGTTAAATGTGAGCCAAAATCATCACATTAAAGAAACCAAAAGACTTAAACTACTTCAGTCTGTGTGCCCCCCCCCCCCCCCCCAGTGAATTTATTTAATACACGGTTTTCACAATTTGAGTTGAATTACTGAAAAAAAAAAAAAACTTTTCCACGACATTCTAACCATATTTTCACATATATACTACATGTTTTGGTTTGATGTTATTTTCTTCCTTGAAAAAGTTGTTAACATATATAAGAGCATGAGGGCAATCACAAAACCTGGCAGAGCATGCCCGGGTCACATTTCACCCCAAAATCAAACAAAATTATATTGTTTTTAGGATCATATATAAATATAAATACAAATAAAAAATACAAAATGGCAAAACACTTAGCTTTTAATGGCCTTAACCACAATTAACTGGTAAGGAAGTTAGCAAGAATTAAGCAAAAGCAGTTTCTGTCAAAGTTTTTTTGACAGAATATGGGAAGTTTGATTCAGAGTGGTTCAGCAGAATTGTGTGGAGTGATGAATCACGATAAAACATGAGCTGCATGGTGATGCACCAGAGCGGTGTCTTTGAAGGTCTGGTGAGAAATATAATAATGAATGCATCTCTACCACTGTGAAGCATGGAGGAAGATGTGTCATGATGGGAGGGAGCCTTTTCACCTGCTGGTACTGGTGAGCTGCTTCACTGTGAGAAGTCAGTTAATGCTTTGGAGCATAGGAGAATATTGCAAAATGGCTTGCTTCCCACGACTGAAAAATTATTATCTAAAGAGGAATGATCAGACTTTTTTTTCACTGCAAAGACAACCGAGAAGTGACCAGTAATTAGTGGTTAAATTTGTAAATGGACAAAATATTGTAAGCAAAATATTTAGCTATTTTTGGCTTGGCCCATTTAAAAAAATATGTTTTATTTAATAAAAAATTTTAATTATTTCTATATTATACGGTATATGTGTGTGTACCTGGTATTCCCTTCATTATGCGGTCCAAACATCCCCACAAGGATAGGAACACCTTATGGGGACTTTCTTAATTTTTTTTGGTCCCTATGAGGCAACATGATTATAAATCATGCCTAATGAAATTTTTTTTAAATCTAAAAATGCAGAAAATGCAGAAAGTTTCCTGTGAGGGTAGGTTTAGGGGTAGCTTTTGTGGATGCGGATTTTGGTAAATCTGAGTACTGTGTGAGACTGTCTCACTTGGACATTGTGATCTCTTTTCTAACTCTAGACATTTGACTATAATTAGACACAAATTTGTGTTTTTTCTTTTTTTCCCGGGAAAACATCTGAGAAGCAGGGGAGAGCAGCAAAACATTTCCATTGTCCAGCATCTCGTTATTTTAAAATGGGTTTGCATTGCAACAATCACAATCTACCAAATGTATACCGTCCTTTCACTGGAAATCCAAGTCGTTTTATATTTTCAAAGTAGGCCTATGTAACTCAACTCAGACATAAACAGTTGCAAGCGCATTTGTCGACCATCGATTGCTCTGTGATCGACTGTCATGTCTTCGTTCACACGCATTGGGAACCACATGGTGCCAAAGGGGCTCCATACAGAGTGAAGTTCGCCAGTAATCACATGTGTTTTCTTAATAGTGACAGTCTATTAAGATAAAATGTCGCAGGTACAGGCCCGGTTCTTCACCGAAAACAAAAAGTGAGTATATTTGATGTGCATAATACAAACAGCTGAAACGTTTAGCTTAGCTAGATATGAGCTATCCAGCTGATTTTGCTTAGTAGTATTCATAGTGTTTGTTTATATAGTGGAAGTCGTTTCTTTATAAGCTGTGCTCAAAATGATGTGGGTATTTAACAGTTTTTAATATAAGCAGATGTAGGCTGTGTTTGTACGAGATGTAAGATGTTCTCCTCATGCTCTTCTCTGTAGGTATCTAATAGATGATGTTCCATTCTCCATCCCTGCTGCCTCGGAGGTGACTGACCTCAGTGGTGTCATCAACAAACTGCTGGAAGCTAAGAATGGTCAGCTTGTTTACCATTCATTCTTTTTGATCACGTGCTTTCACCTTGTTATGTTGCAGCATACTTGCCTACCATAACACTTACTAAAAATCATTTTCAAAACATTGTGTAACTCCACAATATTCAGCAATTGATATAAGGATACAGAAACGTCCTATCTTAATTCTTGACTTTCTCATTTCCTCAATGGCCATGGCCACTAAACATATAGGATGGGTTGGGATTTGAAGTTAGGATGTTTCTGTAATACAGCCCCAGATTCGGACTTTTGGAGCGGCTGCGCTTGATCATATTTTCCTTCTATTTGTCATTTAATTAAATTCACATCACTCATGTCTCTTTTTACAGATGGACACAAACATGTTGAGTTTGATTTCCTGGTTCAAGGTCAGTTTCTCCGCACTTCACTGGCCAGTCGCATGGAGACAGAGAACATCTCAACGGTATGGCAATGCTTTTAATGTAGTCTCGCTAGCACACATCTATGGACTGCCTACAGTCTGTTCATTGACATATTATGTGCACAACAGTTACAACCTCCAATCAGATTGCTTGACAGTAACATATTGTTTCAGTCAGACTATTTAAGACTGAATGAAGGATTAGTTAAACCAAATAATTTGAATTTGTATCATTTACTCACCCTTGTGTTCAAATCTGTAAGACTTCGTTTATATTGGAACTCAATGACATTGTTTTTTTTAATATTGCTCAAAATTTTTTACAAAAGATTTCTATTTCCAAACAAATGTTTTTTTTGAACGGTCTCTTCATCAGATATCCTGGAAAATGTGTAAAAACATTAAAATAATAAGCAGGACAACTGTTTTCAACATTAATAATAAAAATAAATGTTTCTTGAACATCAAATCAACATATTAGAATGATTCTGGTCTTATAATTCAAGTCCACCTTATTTAAGTAGAGCTTTTAACAATACCCAGATTGTGTCAAAGCAACTGTAATTAATTAAGCATTAATTAGGAAAATAGTGTGTCAATAAGGCAAAATGAAAGAGTAAACACTCATTTTTCAGTTAAAGGCAGTTCTTCATTGAATTCAGTGATGTCATCATCAGCTCAGTTCAGTGATATAGTGTCTGTGCAATCGAGTCGACGATATCACTGGGAATTATGTGTCCCCAACTAAGCAAACCAGAGGCGGCAGCGGCAAGGAATCAAAACTCCATCGGTGAAGAGATGGAGAAAAAAACCTGGGGAGAAACCAGACTCCGTTGGGGGCCAGTTCTCCTCTGGCCAGACGAATCAGCAGGTTGATCCATGCTGTAGCAATGTCACATTGTGCAGAGGGCTCATCTGGTCCTGTGGTCTTGTCCCGGTGGTCGTATGAGACAAGGTCTTACAGGGGATCTGTATCTGGGGCTAATCTAGTTGTCCTGGTCTCCGCTGTCTTCAGGGCTGTAGAGGTCCTTTCTAGATGCTGATCCAATATCTGGTCTGAATACGTACTGGATCCAGGTGACAGCAGTGACCATCTGATATGGATACAGACTGGATCTGGTAGCTAAGGTGACCTCGGAATAAGAGAGAAACAAACTAATATTAGCATAGATGCCATTCTTATAACGATGTAGCAAGTACATCGGGTGGTATGAGAAGTGTTCCCGGTTCCGGTTGAGCTAATTAATGCAGCCTAAAAATCCTTAAACGGATTTGAATATTAGAAGCGTATTAGAGTGTTATGTGTAAACTAGGTTAAAGAGATGGGTTTTTAATCTTGATTTAAACTGACAGTGTGTGTCTGCCCCCCGAACAATGTTAGGTAGGTTATTCAAGAGTTTGGGCGCTAAATAGGAAAAAGATCTTCCACCCGCAGTTGATTTTGATATCCTAGGTATTATCAAATTGATAGTTTTGAGAATGCAGCGGATGTGAAGGACTATAATGTAACAAGAGCTCGTTCAAATACTGAGGTGCTAAACCATTCAGGGCTTTATAAGTAATTGGCAAGATTTTAAAATCTATACAATGTTTAATAGGTAGCCAGTGCAGTGTTGACAGAAACGGGCTAATATGGTCATACTTCCAGGTTCTAGTAAGAACTCTAGCTGCTGCATTTTGGACCAGCTGGAGTATGTTTATTAAGCGTGCAGAACAACCTTTATGTGAACAACAGAACAACAATAATGTAACACTGAAGACTGACGTAATCGCTGCTAAAATTGAGCTTTGCCATAACAGGAATAAATAAAATAAAAAAAACTGTTATTTCAGATTGTAGATTCAGATTCAAATCGTAAAAAAAAATGACACCGTGAAAGTAATCCATATGAATTGGGGTAATTGTTTAACTCTTTTCAAGCTGTGTTTAATGGTTAAACTACTATGAAAGTGAAACAGTTAATCTGTTCAACTTGCAAAAATATATTTGCAGTTTGGTTAAATGCTCAAGTGTGTTGTATGTGTGTGTTTACAGGAAGAAGTGGTGGAAATAGAATATGTTGAGAAGTTCACAGCCCCGCAGCCAGAGGAGTGTATCATGCATGATGACTGGATCAGCTCGGTGGAGGCAGATTCTGAATGGTGCGTTTCATGCAAAACTAAACTAAAGTCACAATCAATTTGCTTGGACAGTTTTGTGGCTGATATATAAAATTATTTCCTCTGCCCGAATCCCAGGATCCTCACAGGCTCTTATGATAAGACTGCACGGATTTGGTCTATGGAAGGGAAGGCAGTGATGACTGTAGCTGGACACACTGATGTTGTGAAGGATGTAGCCTGGGTGAAGAGAGGTTAGAATCTTTTCAGTATGAGATGCCTAATGTAATTTGTATGAATCTGATGAGTGTTAATCTGAGAGCTAATGATGCATGAGGTTTCTGAATTCTGTTTGGTGGTTCTGTGACTTCTAGATGGTCTGAGCTCTCTGCTCCTGACCGCATCTCTGGATCAAACAATCATGTTATGGGAGTGGAATTCCGAACGGAACAAAGTGAAGGCCCGACACTGTTGCCGTGGACACGCGGGAAGTGTAGACACAGTTGCTGTCGACCCCACTAGGACGAAGGTTTGTGTGTTTGCTACTCTTTCTGTCTGTTTGTCTTTTCTAATGTTAACATCATGCATTTAGTTTGCTAGACATACTGTGTGTATGTCTAATGTTTTGTTTTCTCTTCAGTTTTGCAGTGGCTCATGGGACAAAATGCTTAAGATATGGTCAGCAGGTATGTTTTCTTTAGAACATTCAATGAGATGTTTAATTCAGAAAGATAAAAGATAAACATACACCTTCAAAACAGAAAGCAATGAAATTATGTCAAGTAATTCTTTAGAAAAAAGCTGACTTGTATTATTGTTGTCCTCCCCCCCCCCCCCCGTGCCAACAGAGGAAGAGGATGAGATCGAGGAACCCAACAGGCCTCGCAAAAAACAGAAAACAGAGCAGATGGGGCTCACGCGGGTTGGTATCTATGCATGTTCTTGACACAAGGACTCTTGTTATTAATTAACACTTTGCAGTTTTATAAATTCTTGTTATTCTGCTCTAGACTCCCCTCATGACTTTCTCTGGTCATAATGAGGCAGTGTCCTCTGTGCTCTGGATGGACGCTGAGGAGCTGTGCAGTGCATCATGGGATCACACCATCCGTCTATGGGATGCAGAGACTGGTGGACAGAAGAATACAATAGTGAGTGACACCAGTTCATCACAGAAATATAGTATTAGATCCATTTGTTTTTGTTTGAAAGTGATTACATTTTTTTCCCCTCTAAGAACATATAACATTTTTCAGTTCTCTAGTGTCTGCATTGTGTCACAGATGTGGACAGGAGAGCATAATCAAATGTTATTTATGAACTATTTATAAATCATAATAATAATTGTAGTTGTTGTTGTTTCTAAATAATTTATAAATAACATATCAAGGGTCTACAGTATTTTATAAATATTTATAACAATAATAATGTAAACAACAGTTTGCTTATTATGATACTTTTTTTCCATTTTTACTTATAACTTAGTCTTTTTTACTTATTTATAAATAATAATTTGAATAATAATACTATTACTAATTATTATAAAAAAATTGTAATAATTATTATAATTATTGTGATGGGTGGGGCTTCTGGACAAGTGAAGTGTGTAGTTTTTGCACCACTTCTGTCACCAATCATAAAATAATGACTGTTTTCATACTGGTTTCTGAAATGTTCCCCTTCTGCCACTGGACAGACAAACGGAAAGTTGTACACCATTGGTTTAGCCACTGTTGATCTGTTGGGCTGATCACCGTGTTTTCTGCTTACTACTAGTCTCTGCATATTAAGTTGGGTCAGGAGAATGTATTTTAAGAAGTGAAAAATATACACGCATTACCTTTAAGGACTGTTGGGTTTACAGACTGATGTTCTTGCATTGCAGACGGGCAGTAAGGTTTTCAACTGTATCTCGTACTCTCCACTGTGTCGCCGTCTGGCCTCGGGCACCACCGACAGACATGTGCGTCTATGGGACCCAAGATCTAAAGGTGACTATCAGAGATCCCATATAATGATGCCCTTTCATACTAAGTTATCGTCATTGCTCATATCTCTCGTTTTGTCCAGACGGCTCTCTAGTTCTCTTGTCTCTAACGTCCCATAACGGTTGGGTGATGGCAGTCAGGTGGTCTCCATCTCACGAGCATCAGCTGGTGTCCGGATCTCTAGATAATGTGGTCAAACTGTGGGACACAAGGAGGTGTGCGACTTACAGATACATTATAACCCAACACCATCCTGTTCCCACATGTCTGTCCCTAACAGTCCTGGTTTCTTCTTTACAGCTGTAAAGCTCCACTGTATGATCTTGCTGCCCATGAAGACAAAGTAATGTGCGTTGACTGGACAGAGAATGGGGTATGACAAACCATTCAAATATTTGTCTGTTTTACTAGCACTGTTAAATATGCCAAGAAATCAAATGGGTTGTTCACATCAAAATGAATATTCTGTGCGATAAACATTTTAATTGTAGACAAACTTTGATGTTGGCTTGGGAAAGCCTAGCCTGAAAGTTTAAAATACTTCCAAAAATTTTAAAAAGATGGCATGATGGCATGATTTATCACACTGCTAGCATGACCTAGGACTGCTTGTATGATTTAGCACAATGCTAGCATATCTCTAGCATGATTTAGCACACTGCTAGCATGTTTTATGTCATCAGTAGCATGTTGTATAGCGTGATTCATCACACTGGTAGCATGACTTAGGACTGCTTGTATGATTTAGCACAATGCTAGCATATCTCTAGCATGATTTAGCACACTGCTAGCATGTTTGGGCCCGATAAAATGTGCTCTAGAATGGCAATGTCTTGTCTCCCTAAGATATGAATAGCGCTTGCTTCCTCCTGGCAATTTCTATAGTCACAATAAAACAATTTGTTGGTTTGCACACCTAACAATTGTTTATGGTAAAATGCCCAGAATATGTTATTTTGAAAGTATTTAATTAGGCATAGTACAAGGCAATGGTTCTCAACCAGGGTCCTCAACAAATTCCCAGTAAGTCAGAAAATTGTTTACGATTTACTTATTTTAACATGATCTTAATTAAAATGTTAATAACACTAAATATTGAAATGACATAATAGTTTTGAGTTTGTGTTTTTATTACAACCAGAAGTACTTGTCAGCTTAGATATGAGGGCCTTTAAATATTGTCTTGGAAAAAGAGGGTCAAAAAGGTTGAGAACCATAGTCTGTAAGGATTTGTCCTATACCTACTTCCCGTTTCAATAGAAAACCGAACCATTTCATGGGGTCTTTAAAAGTGAGTAAACTTGAAGTATATTTCTGTGGATTTATCACAGTTTCTTTTCTCTGTCTGCTTTCGTTTCTAGCTGATTTTGAGTGGAGGAGCAGATAACAAACTCTACACATACAGATACTCGGCATGTGTCTCGGATGCAGGAGCGTAGAACAGTCTTCTCTGGTGCCAGTTGTCCTTTTACTTCGGAATCGTCTTGGGAACATAAGCAACATCAACTTTTACTTCATAACCAACAACAAACTTTTACTTTATGAACCAGCTACAAACATACAACAAAACCTCACAGCCTTACGAGAGACAAACACATAGTTCATGAACAAATTGCTGTGCAAATCATGTGTAAAGCTATTCTTATGTACATTGTCACATTGGAGTGCTTTACATATGAATGAATGGTTTCAAGAATCATTTGCTCTAATTTGATGAGCTTCTGTTCAATGAATTAGGCTTAATTGTCTCATCCAACCTCATTCAATGTGACAGTTTACATAACGGGTTTACCGATGGTTTACACACAAATCAATAAGTTCTGCTCATGTTTTATGAGTAAGGCACATATAGTCTTATGTTTTTGTTCACAGTGATATTCAGTGTTTAATGCTCAATACAGCATCTGAAACCAGTCACGTGTCAGTTTTTACTTTACAGTTTGTTGCCTTTTCATAACAAATCTTAAAAGTTAAAATTGTTCAATTGTTGGTTAGTTGTGTGGTAAATTGCGAAGAGTTCTGTAGTTTTAATCATTTTGAATTTGAAATATATTTAGTTTGTACTTTCACGCATAACGTCCTGCCTTTAAATATGATACTGTTCCAGATAATGTTGATCTCGGGACTGTATTGAAGTGAAATAAATTCTAAATTACAGTTAAAATGGAGGATGTGTTTTATTTCGCGCCAGTTCGAGAGCGGCCAGTGAACGTCCAGCCGGCAGGTGGCGCTAGAGTTCTGGGTTGGTTTACATTTCTCAACCGGTTTATCCGTAGAGACAGAGCCTGCTGGACATGGCCACCGCAACAGTGACGTCCTAACCTCTCCTGCAATTTTTATATTAAAATGAGTTAAACCACCACTGAATTCACGACAGGAGAGTGTTTTTTTTTTTAGGTCTGACACCATGAGGAAGAAAGGTAAAATGGATGCCATGCTTTAGAAATAAACACAATTTAATCCAAGTTTGATGGACCATGCAAGATGTGCTGTTATCTACCGTGTTTAACTAATGCAGCAGAAACCATTACAAAGGTTGGCATTATGGTTTAAAGATAACCATGAGCTTATTTCTGTTCTAAAGTAATATCATATAAACACTATGGTATACATACAATCTAAACAGACTCTTAAATTCCTGTTCTTCCATTCCCTTGTGAAAATGAAATGCCATTACTTATATTGCACTTATAGTGTACTTAAAGTGAATATATCATAAAGGTGTATTGTGTGTGTGTATATATACACTAATAAAGAACATACTTGCTGATAATATAGTTGTAATGAAATAAAATGGCACTTAAGGGTGCTTAAAGAAAGTACACCTTCATGAATGTATGAAAAAGTACACTTTGCAATAATGTCCAATGAAAAGTTTTACTTTGCATCTGTAATCATTATATTTTGATGATCTTTTGTCATGCTTTGAAGAAGTACACTTATTTTGATGTTTTGACTAATATACTAAAGCACATGTAAAGTACTTGATTATAATTTTAACTTCTCTGTTGTGCTATTACATTTAAAGTTATTTTAAATGTACTAAATTGTACTATAATTGCAAATGTGTAATTAAAATTTATGACAAGTTTCAACAGAAATGACATTTTAGTTTACTGTAAATGCTTGTCAGTGCATTCAGCAGTACATTTTAATCATATTTCAGTGACAATATTAGTAATTATGAAATTACATAGAAATACTTGGGTGGGTTCAATTAAAGGCGTTTAATAAAAAATAATTGTCAAAAAACATTACATTCACAGTCGTGCTTAAGAGTATTCTTAAGTATATTATTTACATTATAGACACTCTTTGTAAAATTATGTTAAAGTGTAGATCCGGATATTGTTTCGAAATGCTATTAACTATTGCTAAAAACACCTGACCAGCGAGGTCTTTATGTTCTTTTTTTGGAACTCGCAGACAAGGTTTGAGCTATAACCGGATCAGAAAGTGTTTTTTTCTTCTTTTTTTTCACTTTAGATAAAAAGTCCAAGAAACGTTATTATGATGAGGAAGAGGATGATGAAGAGGTGATGGGCAGTGAGTCTCAGGAGGCTGTTCCAGCAGCTGCTGGGAAGCAGGTGGATGAATCCAGCACTAAACTGGATGAGTATGGAGCCAAAGACTACAGACTACAGATGCTTCTCAAGAATGACCACACTTCCCGGCCCTTATGGGTGGTAAGACTAAAGATCCTTGATTTATTAGGCAGTTACAACAGAAGCTACGACTATCCCATTATGTATGTGTTTGACTGTTGTAGGCTCCTGATGGTCACATCTTCCTAGAGGCTTTCTCTCCCGTGTATAAATACGCTCAGGACTTCCTGGTGGCCATATCA
Source organism: Sinocyclocheilus anophthalmus (assembly GCA_018155175.1). Taxonomy (NCBI): domain Eukaryota; kingdom Metazoa; phylum Chordata; class Actinopteri; order Cypriniformes; family Cyprinidae; genus Sinocyclocheilus; species Sinocyclocheilus anophthalmus. The sequence goes on from JADLZN010011089.1 coordinate 802,385, forward strand.
GAGCCGGTGTGCAGACCTACCCATGCGCACGAGTACAAGCTGACGGCTTATTCTCTATACGCCGCTGTGAGCGTCGGCCTGCAGACCTCTGACATCATAGAGTACCTGCAGAAACTCAGCAAGACCTCTGTGCCAGACGGCATAGTGCAGTTTATTAAGGTGTGTGTGTGTGTGTGCTGGAAGTGAAGACCGTGTGAACCATGATTGTGGGAACCACTCCATACTCTTAAACCAATGCGCTTGCACATACACACTCACACTCCAAAAAAGTGTGTATTGCAACTCTTTGTTGAATTGCATGTTTCTCATTTGCAAGTCGCTTTAGATAAAAGTATCTGCTAAATTCATAAATGTTATGTTTTAAAATTTTATATATTTTTATATATCAAAGCCACTCTTTTACTCTCTCTGTTCTCCTGCAGTTGTGCACAGTGAGCTACGGTAAAGTCAAACTGGTCCTGAAACACAACAGGTCAGTTCGTTCTACATAGATTCCTCTTTCTTTACTTCTTACTAAAGAAAGGTTAAATAATTAGTTATGTATGAGCACGTTGTGTATTGAATATTACATATCGCTTATGGTCTATTGAATGTTTTAGATGTTAGTTCTGACATCTGGTGGTGTTTTGAGCATAGCAGATAGTATTTAGATAAGAGGAAGTCGGGCGTTGTTTGGCTAGGGATACTCTTTGGATTCAGCTGAACTTGGATGTGAAGCGTTAGCTTTGAATCTTAAGATTGCATGTACTTGATTCAGCGGCAAAACTTGGAAATATAAAATTTAATGGTGAAATTTAAAAAAAATTTTTTGGTTGATTTGGTGGACTACGGTTCGGTAGATTTTTTTGAAATGTTTTTTAAACGTGTCAGGTGCTCACCGAGCCTGCATTTATTTGCTCAAAAATACAGTAAAAACATTAATAATATGAAATAATATTATGATTTAAAATAACTGTTTTTCTATTTTGATATTTTTTAAAAATGCTATTTTTCAGTCTTAACTGTCATATGATCCTTCAGAAATCATTTTACGATACTAATCTGATGCTTAAACACTTAGTGGAAGATGAATATTTTTGTGGAAACTGTTTTTTTTCTTTATTTCAGGATTCTTTTATGAATAGAAAGTTCTAAAGAACAGCGTTTATTTGAAATAGATATTTTTTGTAACATTATAAATATCTTTAATGTCACTTTTGGTCCCGTAGAGCACAAAACCAGTCTTAAGTCGCTTGGGTAAATTTTTAGCAATAGCCAAAAATACATTGTATGGTTCAAAATGATTGATTTTTCTTTTATGCTAAATTCATTAGAATATTAAGTAAATATCATTTTCCATTAAGATATTTTGTAAATTTCTTACCGTAAAAATATATCAAAACTTAATTTTTGATTAGAATATGCATTGCTTAAAACTTCATTTGGACAACTTTAAAGGCGATGTTCTCAATATTGTGGGGTTGGTTTTTACACTGTATCAGAGTCCAAGTTTCAATAGTGTATCTTTCGGCCAAATATTGTCCCTATTCCTAACAACTTCGTTATTCAGATTTCATGTGATGTATAAATCTCAATTTTGAAACACTGACCCTAATAACTGGTTTTGTGGTCCAGGGTCACATTTGAGCAGTTTACTGGCTCCTTGACTTGCTATGTAAGTCATCAAAATTGTACTGACCCCAACTTTTTGTGAGTGTCATAAAACTAAACGACTGCACAACTCATGGCATTAATAGTGGCGATGTTTAGTTTGTGTGTGTGTGTGTGTGTTGAGAACAGGTACTTTGTGGAGAGTGCTTTCCCTGATGTCATTCAGAGGCTCTTACAGGACACAGTGATTCGGGACTGTCGTCTTCGGTCTGCTGAGGGTGAAGAGACTGAGCTCATCACTGAGACCATCTCTAGCAAATCTGCAGTAAGTATGAGCACAAAACATGTTGTCTAGGTGGAAACATTAAGACACTTACAGTGGAGCAAAACTAAGGCTCATTTCTGGTACCATCGTCCTGTCCAGATCTCAAAGTCTCAGCAGGACAATGGTGGTCCATCCACCTCCGAGCCTGCAGACGGGCAGCGCACAGGAAATCAGGTGCCAGAGGACATCTTCAGTTACTACGAGCAGATGGACAAAGAGGAGGAGGAGGAGGAAGAGACACAAACAGTGTCTTTTGAGATCCGTCAGGTGTGTGAATGAGAATGTTACTTCATTGTGAGTTTAGGGTTAATTTACCTTGCCTGTTCCTCTGACAGGCTTGGTTTAGTTCAAATGGTTATTCAGTGAAGATTTCATGCACAGTAATCTAATTGTTTCTTCCTATTTGTGCTGGCACTTGTTAGGAAATGATAGAGGAGCTTCAGAAACGTTGCATTCAGTTGGAATATCCTCTCCTGGCTGAATATGATTTCCGTAACGACACGGTGAACCCAGACATCAACATGGACCTGAAGCCCACTGCTGTGCTGAGACCATATCAGGAAAAGAGTCTAAGGAAGATGTTTGGGAACGGCAGAGCTCGATCTGGAGTCATCGTCCTGCCTTGTGGTAAATAATCTCTTAACTTATGTACAGTGTTTGAATCATTTCTTCCCAGAAGCATCTGATGCCTAGTCTTGGACTGTAGGGTGTCAGACAAGGCTTTGGAAAATGTAATTAGACAATTTAGTAATGATATTTGGGAAGAGTAATGAAATCATATGAAATGAGTCATTTCATACTATTTTCCATCAATGCCCTCATTGCAACAATTATGATATAGACTTTACTGAAATGTAGTAGTTTTAGAATTTTTAACCGATTTTTATGTAAGTAAATTTATAAATTAATATATTTATTTTTGAATGTATATTGTTACATTGATTCCTAATTTTTTAATTTATTTTAAAAAATTTGTTGTTAACCTTTATTATTTTTTATTACAATGTTTTTTGGTTTAAAAACATAACAGTTGGTACGGAAAGTATTCAGACCCCCTTTAAATTTTCACTCTTTGTTATATTGCAGCCTTTGCTAAAGTCATTTAAGTTATTTTTTTTTCCTCATTAATGTACACACAGCTTCCCATATTGACAGAAAAACACAGAATGTTGACATTTTTGCAGATTTATTAAAAAAAAACTGAAATATCACATGGTCCTAAGTAGTCAGACCCTTTGCTCAGTATTTAGTAGAAGCACATTTTGATCTAATACAGCCATGAGTCCTTTTTGGGAAAGATGCAACAAGTTTTTCACACCTGGATTTTGGGATCCTCTGCCATTCCTCCTTGCAGATCCTCTCAGTTCTGTCAGGTTGGATGGTAAACTTTGGTGGACAGTCATTTTTAGGTCTCGCCAGAGATGCTCAAATTGGGTTTAGTCAGGGCTCTGGCTGGGCCATTCAAAAACAGCCACAGAGTTGTTGTGAAGCCACACCTATTTTAGCTGTGTGCTTAGGGTCATAGTCTTGTTGGAAGGTAAACCTTCGGCCCAGTTAGAGGTCCTGAGCACTCTGGAGAAGGTTTTCGTCCAGGATATTCCTGTACTTGGCCGCATTCATCTTTCGTCCTGTCCCTGCAGCTGAAAAACAACCCCACAGCATGATGCTGCCACCACCATGCTTCGCTGTTGGGACTGTATTGGACAGGTGATGTGCAGTTTCTGGTTTTCTCCACACATACCGCTTATAATTAAGGCCAGAAAGTTCTATCTTGGTTTCATCAGACCAGATAATCTTATTTCTCCCCATCTTGGAGTCCTTCAGGTGTTTTTTTTTAGCAAACTCCATGCGGGCTTTTCATGTGTCTTGCACTGAGGATAAGTAAAGCCCCGACTGGTGGAGGGCTGCCGTGATGGTTGACTTTCTACAACTTTCTCCCATCTCAAGACTGCATCTCTGGAGCTCAGCCACAGTGATCTTTGGTTCTTCTTTACCTCTCTCACCAAGGCTCTTCTCCCCCGATAGTTCAGTTTGGCCGGACGGCCAGCTCTATGAAGGGTTCTGGTCGTCCCAAACGTCTTCCATTTTAAGGATTATGGAGGCCACTGTGCTCTAGGAACCTTAAGTGCAGCAGAAATTTTTTTTTAACCTTGGCCAGATCTGTGCCTTGCCACCATTCTGTCTCTGAGCTCTTCAGGCAGTTTCTTTTGACCTCATGATTCTCATTTGCTCTGACATGCTCTTTGAGCTGTAAGGTCTTATATAGACAGATGTGTGTTTTTCCTAATCAAGTCCAATCAGTATAATAAAAAACACCGCTGGACTCAAATGAAGGTGTAGAACCATCTCAAGGATGATCAGAAGAACTCAGCACCTGAGTTAAATATATGAGTGTCAGCAAAGGGTCTGAATACTTAGGACCATGTGATATTTCAGTTTTTCTTATAAATCTGCAAAAATGTCAACAATTCTGTTTTTTTTTCTGTCAATATGGGGTGCTGTGTGTACTTTAATGAGGAAAAAAATTTAACTTAATTTATTTTAGCAAATGGCTGCAATATAAACAAAGAGTGAAAAATTTAAGGGGGCCTGAATACTTTCCATACCCACTGTATATTTAAATAACTTATGACTGGAATTGTACAGTTATTCTAATTACTCTAAAACTCCAAGACAGCTATAATATCATAAATATCATAATATCATTCACAGCGAGTCATTGTTTAACCAACTGTTTAAGTTTACAACGCATTAAAAATGTACAAGATCAAAGAATTTAAGACTACATTACCAGAGCAACTAGGGTTTAGAAGCTCTTTGAATGTTGTTATTATTGAGATAAATTGAAATGAATCTACATTGAGGTCTTTTGTTATTCTACTGTTCTGTCCCACAGGTGCTGGAAAGTCACTGGTGGGCGTCACTGCTGCCTGCACAGTGCGTAAGCGCTGTCTGGTGTTGGGAAACTCCTCTGTGTCAGTGGAACAGTGGAAGGCTCAGTTTAAGATGTGGTCCACCATTGATGACTCCCAGATCTGCCGTTTCACTTCAGATGCAAAAGACAAACCCATCGGCTGCTCGGTGGCCATTAGTACTTATTCTATGCTGGGCCACACCACCAAACGCTCATGGGAGGCTGAGAGGGTCATGGAGTGGATGAAAAGTCAGGAGTGGGGGCTCATTATACTAGATGAGGTGCACACAATCCCAGGTAGGTTTAGTGTGTGAACATCACACACCATAACTGTAACTTGATAAAATATCAAGTGAGAAATCGTGTTGTCAAATTTTTTTTTGGCCTCTTGGATTCTTTTTTCCTCATTTCACATTAGTTAGCTCCACCCACCGTGAAATTTCAGTAATTTCAAGACAGATGACCAATTCTAATTCAGTATGCAGATATTACAAAGACATCACTGCTGTTTTTGGATTTTGAACAGAAAATATTTTAACAATGGGACATTTTCTTACCTGCGGTCTTGAAGGGATATTTCACCTAAAAAGAAACTTTTTTTCACCATTTTATTTTCAACTTTTTTCCAACTTCAAAAAGGTCATAAAGACATTATAAAGGTAATCTATATGAATGGATATTTATTGGAATGAATATGAAGAGTTCCAAAACGCGATAAACGCCATTTTTAAAAATGGAGTTTCCGCCAAAATCATTATTGTATCTGGTCGGTATTGAAAAGCCCATTTTTAATTTTACGCAAAATGCGATATCCGCCATGTTATTCTGTCATGTTTTCTTCCTATCTTTCCAAACCGTGACAAACGCCAGTCTCCCTTCTCTGCAGAATGCGATACATTCGCTCAACCAATTTTGGGGAAAAAATAATCCGTTTTTATAATAAAACTTTGAAAATCTGGATTTGAATTTAGAATGTTATTATAACCTAAAGATGCTATGTGAAAGTTTGAAACAGAAAACAGTGCTTTTCATCTTGCCACTTTCTTGGTAAAGAATACAATTTTTTACTCAAATTAATCTAAATGGACATGTCAAAGTATGGTGACCCGTACTCGGAATTAGTGCTCTGCATTTAACCCATCCAAAGTGCACACACACAGCAGTAACAGTGGGCAGCCATTTTTTGCTGCAAGCTTGCGATTCGGTGCCCAGGGAGCAGTTGGGGGTTCAGTTCTTGCTCAAGGGCACCTCAGTCGTGAAGAGCGCGGTAGCTTTCCCCCCACTCCCCCCACCTACAGTCCCTGCCGGTACGAGACTCGAACCCACAACCTTTGGGTTACAAGTCTGACTCTCTAACCATTAGGCCACGACTTCCCCATACTTGATTTAATCCATGGATAGTTTCTGAAGAGGCCGAAATCACTTTCTATTAGGGCTGGGTTTTGACACAAATTTAACGATTCAATTCGATTCTCATTCACAAGCCTTCGATTCGATTCGATTCGATTATGTTTTGGATATATATCAGGTACAGTACATGCCAAATTTTCTTAAGGAAAAAAAAATCTCTCAACTAATGATGTAAAATTTACATGAGAGTCAGTTGGTACTACATACTATAATATTGAAGGTTAAAATTGACTTATTTTTAAAATTACACTTAATGAAGTTTTTAATAATAAAGTTACAATTACATAATAATATTTCTACTTGAATTCGTTTTTTTGAAATATAAACAATGGTGGCTGTCATAAAAACTTGATGGATTTATTCAAACATAAATTAAACATTGAAGAACAGTAACATTTATAATTAATATGTTATATGGCAAAATGCCCCTCTTTACAGTTTATTTTTCTATCTGACTAATGGGTTTATGGTCACCGAATATGTTGTTTCTGAGGTAAATGTGATGTTACGTGACATTGTACAAGCCGTTATATTGACATCTTTGTGTGGCTGAAACACTGATTGAGCGATTATTTGAGACAGGATATGGATTGTAAAGTTATACTCTTTCTTTAACTTACCTCCGGATGTTTAGTCATGATTATTTTGTACTGAAACTGGTATTAATGTGGAGGAGATAATCAGTTCACGTGCGCTACGCGCTGCCGCGTCTGTTGAACTGAGGCGCTACAGCGATCTGTCACTCCACATTAAACCGCGCCAAAACCATAGGCGGAGTTTAGGGGGGGCCCCCAGACGAGAGTAATGATTTTGTCTGAGCTATGAATAAAATATAAAAATTAAAGAATTCACATTTTCTCATTTTATTTGTGTTATCTTATTATTTTAGTGGTTAGAATAGCCTAATAAGTACGTTTTGGGCTAAATTAATTATTTAAGCCCCATATCCTCGTGAGTCGTGAATGATTCTCAACTTGAGAGGACTCTCTTTTCATTATTTTCCTGCTTTAGCAAGTTAACAAATATTCGTTGTTTCTTTTTTATAAACCCGCTAATAAAAAGGTGGTGGCGGAGTCATTTGAAGCGATGGCCTTGAGTGTGTGGCGTGTGATGCAGTATTCAGTTTAAGCATGTACGCAAGCCACCCTCGGCTGTGACAGCTGAAGTGGAGCTTGTGAAATGTGCGATCGCCCTCGATTACTCTTGAGAAACTTAAAGATGAAGTAGGCTACGGAAGGACAGATATCCAAACTTTTTCAGACTACTGCAGTTTGCACTCTCGCTGCCCCGTTGGTTCGGCTACATCAGAAAGTTTCTCAGTTATGATGAGAATCTGGCTCCGATCTTCAGTGGAACAGGACAGATTCTCAGATCTTTCTTTACTGCACATAGAGAACGATTTGACTGAAAAACAATCAGAAGAGAAGAGATAGTGAAAGAAAGACAGTGGTCATCTACGCAATTCGGAAAAAGAGGCAGCTTTTCTGCATTAGGTACGTTTTTCTGTTTTTTTTAAATGTATTTTTAATGTCGAATATATGTTATATAATTTGAAATGTATAACATCTAAAAAGTGTTCATCGGCTCGTCTCCCCTTGGGTACCCCCCCCCCCCACCCCCCAAGCATAGCATAAAATGAACTCCGCCTATGGCCAACCTGCCTTTATTGTTTGAATTCTGCAATACAATGGACAGAATTTGAATTCTGAGACTTTGTTTCATATTAAAAATACCAAGGCACAATGCTTATTGCGATATATTGGTTGGGAAGTGCCCTTCAATGTTCTGTCCATTAACTGAAAACAGGCTAGACTGATCGATTCTTGGGATTTAAGAATCGATATCGTTCCGTAAAAATGAGAATCGATTAATATCGAGAATCGAGATATCAATATTTTTTACCCAGCCGTACTTTATATGATGAAGAGATTTAGTTTAGGCTTTTATTCAGATTTGAGCAAACACTCATAGCAGAATGCACATCAAATTGTGACCCTGGACCACAAAATAAGGGTCCATTTTTTCGAAACTGAGATTTATACATCATCTGAAAGCTGAACAAAGGAAGCTTTCCATTGGTGTATGGTTTGTTAGGATAGAACAATATTTGGCCGAGATACAACTATTTGAAAATCTGGAATCTGAGGGTGCAAATAAATCAAAATACTGAGAAAATCACCTTTAAAAATGTCCAAATGAAGTCCTTAGCAATGCTATTACTAATCAAATTACTTTTTGGGATATCTATTACGTAGGAATTTCAAATATCTCTGGAACGATCTTACTTAATATCCTAATGATTTTTGTCATAAAAGAAAAACCTGTAATTGTGACTCATACAATGTATTGTTGGCTACTGCTACAAATAAACCTGTGCTACTTATGACTGGTTTTGTGGTTGAGGGTCACATACGGTAAACAGAAGCAGAACCAATGAGGGTGTTTTTCACATCAAGCTCAGATGTTTGTTTTCCATTTTTTTTAGCTTTTTAAATCAGAAAATTGTGGAGAAGCAAAATTGCAGATATTATAGGAGGAATATCTTCTAAATGGGTGGAATTTTGTCTCTTAGCTTAGCATTTCACTTTTATTGAGAACAGAGAAATTATTTAAACACAAATAACATAATAACAAGTGAAAATGATACAGATTCCTGACTGTTTTGTGTTTGTATTGCAGCAAAGATGTTCCGTCGTGTTCTGACAATAGTCCAGGCTCACTGTAAACTGGGGCTCACTGCCACACTAGTAAGAGAGGATGATAAGATTGTGGATCTGAACTTCCTGATTGGGCCGAAGCTCTATGAGGCGAACTGGATGGAACTACAGAACAGTGGTTACATTGCTAAAGTCCAATGTGCTGAGGTGAGGGTTTGAAATATTAATTGTCTTACTGAAACAATTATGTAACAGGAAAGAAATCGAACATTTCTACCCAAAGCACAAAAAAGACAACAAAAGATCTTTTCATGTGCATATTTCATAATATGAACTTAGGTTGATGTCTGAACCTTGTCAGGGGGTCAACAAGGTGCATGAAATTGTGAAACATTGTGTTGGGAGGCTTTGGAGCCTGACGTACAAAGAAAATACAGTACCATGTGCTGACTCATGCATTGTTCACTGTACGCTGAACAACATCTTTACAAAAAGGCTCTATAAATATTTTTTAAAAACTCCAATGCAAAGCATTTATCACATTTTTTGGTAAACCTTTTAGCATTTTTTAACTTAATAAAATCTGTTGCAGTCAAGTTAGTCAGTAAGTAAAATATATAAATTAGATTAGGCTATAAATTATATGTATACAGGGTGTTTACAGGCTCTGGAAAACTTTCCAAAAAAAAAAAAAATGTGAAATTAAGAAATCATAAAAGGTCATGGAAATTCTATTTTCAATGTTATTTCTTTTTCACAGTTACTATTTTTTATTCAACTGAAGTATATCTATACAGTTTTAGATGTAAATAATAGTATCTGATTATTCTAAAGAAAAAACATTCCTTTTATAGCTCTTAACATCGTGTTTAGAAATTCAAACTTTTACTTTATTTTAGTGCTTTCAAACGATTAATTGCGATTAATCGCATTCCAAAATAAAAGTTTTTGTTCCACATAATATATGTGTGTTTACTCTGTATATTTATTATGTATATATAAATGCCCACACATGCCGAATGGATATTGAAAATATTTAAATGTACATATTTATATTAATATAATTTATATAATATATAAATATAAACAACCTATTTTCCTTTAATCCTATATAAGTTGTATACATAATAAATGTACACAGTACACATACATATTTTATGTAAACAAACACTTTTATTTTGGATGCGATTAATCGCGATTAATCGTGAGACAGCACTAGTTTATTTTCTTTTAGTGTATATAAAAATCTATAGATAAGGTTTATATGTATATAATAACTTTCATATACGTTTTAAGCTGTTTTAATTAAATAGAAGCTTCATAGATTAGTGACCATGAGAGTTTGTTGGTTAAACCTTTTGAGGAGCTAATCCATGTCGCTAATCAAGCTAATTGGAGGGGTGAAGTAACCCAATGGGTTTTGTAGAAAATGCAAAGAGTGGTGTGTATTGTTGTTTTGTGTGCTTTAAGCTTACAGTACGTTTCCCTCTCGCTCTCTGTGCGTCTAGGTATGGTGTCCCATGTCTCCTGAGTTTTATCGTGAATATGTGGCCATAAAGACGAAGAAGAGAATTCTGCTCTACACCATGAATCCCAACAAGTTCCGTGCATGTCAGTTCCTGATCCGCTTCCATGAGCGGAGAAACGACAAGATTTGGTCACCATACTTGGCCACATGTCTTCACACTTCACTTCACACACTTCGGGGCGGTATAAAGCTGAATACTGACAGCATGGAAAGCGGTGTAGACTTCGTTTCGGATAATACGTCCATTACATTACAGCCGTTGCACTTTTATCGCTGGAGTATTTCCACAGACAGTGACAGCTCAGTGTCTTCAGTTGCTGGAACCTTCTGGAAAACTCGTTCCGGTGTTTATACCGCTGCAAGCGAGAAATAAAAGGTGTTACTTATAGCATGATAAAAAATAAAATAACATTTAAAAATGTAAAAACAAAACAGAACTGTGATTATTTAAAAGCATTTTACAGCTAAATTTGCTACATTATTTATTACGGTTTCATTGTTTTATTTGACTACATCTTAAAAAATGTAGGTTACAAAATGCAGGCTACTAAAACTAAAAATATAGGCTATTAAAACCAAAGACTATAGAATACCCTTAAAGGGACTTTTTGCTAAAACTAACAAAACACTTTCTTTTAATTCTTCCATAACCCAGCAAGCACTCTTTGTCACTTATGAAATAATGACCTAAAAACACTAATAACAGGTGGCATTATCCAATGCTTTCATTGGTTAAATTTCTTTATAAAACACAAAACTCTCTACTAGGGGTGCAGCGGTTCTCTGTAAAAAATTGAACCGTACGGTTCTCCACACACGGTTCGGTATGCGCTAGGACCGCGGTTCAACTTAAATCTGACAATGCATCTGTAATACGGTTTGTTAGAGTTCAGCTAATGCATGTTTCTGTTGATGGATACAAATTCTGGCTTCCCCAATACATTACAACAAAAGCGATGAGAGAGAGAGAAAAAACAATACGTGGACAAACCATTCACTCTTTAATCAATGCGAGTGCTTTATACTGGAATAACTGTCATTTATGCCGTCACCACGTGTT